>AYEL01084022.1:0-19281 GCA_000484575.1 Olivierus martensii
ATATCGACGGATTTTGCATTCGAAGTTTTGAATATACATTCAAAACGATCTGCCGTGTTTGGCTATTCAAAACAATTCCTCTTCCGAAACAACGATAGAACTTCTTTGGAGATGACGACGCCATGATGAAAAGAAATGAATGATGGGTAAATATTTAAAAATGAATTATTTTCGTATTTTTTATACTGTTGATTTTTAATCATTAACACATAGATTTTAGTATTTTAGGTATTTCACACTGCATGTCAGTTTCTGTTTTGATAACGATATCATTAAATTATTCGCGTTACCGTGAAGGACTATTTCTTATGTTGGAGTGATAAAGCTGTAAACAATATCTACAGCTTCTACAGTGCTACATTCTTAACTTGTCGTCGACTATAGTTTCCCTTACATTAACAAAAAAACATTGAACAATATGGTAGGCAAGCAACACAAATAGCTTTCCACACATGACAATCATCATTATAATTTAAGGCAAATTTATATAAAACTGTCAACCACTTTACAAAATAAGCAAAATTCTTCCAAAACTTATTTTTATATTAACAAGTACCATTTTTTTCACAATATAATAATTGTTTTTTTTTATTATTATTTGGAATATTTATCCCTTTATTATATTTTAATGAAAATTTTTTTCTGCTGATTTTCACATAGATATATGATTAAAATATATCAGTCAGATGGCTATATGGTAAAGCTGTGGCTTACCACCCTGGAGGATCGGGTTCAAATCTGAGTCCCACACTTCCAGTTTTTCAGGAGGGATCTAGGCCTACTAGTCCATTGAACCTCATCCTTCAACCTTCCAGCTGAACCCATCATGGGTGTTAACCAGCCTATGATGGCTCTATAAATGGCTGCCACCAGATAAAATATATCCCATATGTAATATAGTAGCTTGTGAGATCTCGTCCCGCCTCTGGAGCCTCAGCTGAGTTCTGACCCCTCATGCTTCCTGCATTGGCTGCTTCCAAGCCATCATAATGTTGATCTTGATTTTGATCTGAGTCTGCACCAATCCAAAAAAAGAAATACTGCATCCATAATCAAAACAAGTTAAAGTTTATTAATCTGAAAGTTTCAAAGAAGTAAAAACTTACTAAAGTAATATTATGGCAAAAACAAGTTCTTTCTAAAACATGGATAACAATGACCACTACCATGTACACAGTCCACCAAAACAATGTCCAAATGAAGCACAACATAAACACACCTGAAGACGAGTCACTTCTGGACAAGCACCACATCGACGAAATGAAGGAACGAAGAAGGAATGCTGAACATCGGTTGCCAACAGTACTTATATGCTTTCAAATTTGCATAAATGCAAAATAAACTTGAATTTCTTAAACAATAAAGCTGTTTTGTTTTCTTACAAGTAATTGCTTGCCTTCTTATTATAATAAATATACATAAAATTAAAGATATTATTTTTAACTTCAAATAAATAATTTTTTTAAATGATTTACTGCCGATGAGAGTAGAATGGTCAACAACATGGCATCCGCCACTCCACCTCCACCATGCTGTCTTCCAAGTACTAGGTAACCACTTTAATATTTCCTCAAATTTTAATTTAACTATCATTACAAAAAGGGAAATTTTCACAATCTTCGCAAGCTTAACTACATTAACCAAATCAGGATTAAAATATATGTTAACAATCTGAAGGAGGATTCAAACTTGAATTTGGTCTATTTAATAATCTAACTTCAACTCCTCATATCAATTCTGATAGGGAAAACTGAGAAATTTCAATATCTGACATTATTAAATGATAAAATTATAAGATACAGATGCTCCTCTAGTTATGAACATTCTAATTACAAATATTCATATTTACAAACCTGAAATTTCATTTTCAAATTTCAAAAACTGTAATAATTTTAAAAATTATGATAATAGAATGCTATAGCAACCAATATTATGTAAAATTACATAGCTAATTAACATATTATGGCAGTATTTAAAGATTGTGGTAATTACACAAAAAATCTTTATAATAGAAACCTTTTTCAAATGTATGAAATAAGAAACTTTTAATTGATCCAGTTGTGAAATAACAAAATACAGTATATAAAGTTATTTCATTACTTTTAGGGTGCCAAATAATAGCAGTATCTGAGTTATCAACAACCTAAGTTATGAACAAAATTTATCTATGAATTATGTTCATAACTCAAGGAGAATGTGTTCATCTTTAATAGTCACACAAGTATATTGAGTTTCATAAATCAAATATTTAGTTTTCATAATTATGTTATAGATAATTCCTGAAATTGACTGCATAAATTAAAAATATGCAAAATGAGAAATTTTTAACATCATTTCAATGTACAGCATTCCAGAAATTTTCCACATTGATCTAGGTACTGGAAAATTTTTATATATAAGAAATAGATTTAAATATGTATGAGCATTGATTATATAACATATTAACATAAAAAATGGTTATTTTCATCATATTTAAATCATTATAGCATGTATTATATTTATCTAAATATAAAATCATTTGACATTACATGCAAAATTTATCAAGAAAGTTATCAAAGTCATAGTGTATGATAAAAGAATAATTTGATGGTTTATAAAAACAATTGATCTGCTTCAGAAATGCACTGTAGGATTAATAGTGATATTAATAATAATATACTAGAAATTACCCGCTCATATAAATGAGCGGAAATATACTGTTGTGATTAAAAAGTTATTTTTATAGAGCTTTATTTATTTTTTTCAACTTGATATTTAGCTTTGTGAATAATTTGGATTTAAGATTCTCTAAAACAAATCAACGAAGTGTTTTTATAAAAAAAATTAGATTTTCTAACATTTTTAATTGGCTCTTAATTCTATTTGTGTTCATGTTATCGGTAAACCTAGAGAAAGAGCGTCAATAGTTTAACATTTCTTAGAATATTTTAATAAATCTTTATCTAAATCCTATCTCATTTGTTTTATATCTCAGTATTGAACTATCTGAATTGATCTTGCATAAAAGATATAAGCCCTGGATTCAAAATTTGACACATTGAAATCTACCATATTCAATGTTTTGTTTTCAAGAACACATTTATCATAGAACTGTACATCATACTGTGCTTTGAAAATGCTTAAGCTGAACAATAAAAAAGTTAGAGGAGGTACTAACTTGTAAGTCGAATGTGCAGCATATTAATGTCTTGTACTGATGTGGGAAATCAATCTCTACAAAATTGGTATTTCTTGATTTGAGACCTCAGAGTTTTTAAAAAAAATAAGCAATAAAAATAGTATAATTTTTTAAGGCCCTGAGATATCTTTTTATGCAATGGGGCATTTACTACTTAAGCATACCTAGTGGATGTAAGTAGTAAGCATATCACTATATGAAATGATGAAATATTGTTAATTTTGAAGTTTATCCATGAAACAAGATAAATATTTTTGAAATCTGTAAAAAAAAAATAAAATAAATTTTCTAGAATAATGCAAATTTCATTTATTCAAATTTTAAGTTTAACAATGTAAAAACATCCCAGAAAATTATTTTTTACTAAAATTTCGAATTTATTAAGGAATAAGATTTAGAAATTTGGATGAATACATGATTCAATATATTAAAAGGCAGTTTCTTTATTTGTATAATTTTAACAATGAATCATACAAGATAAATTGTACGACCAAAATGCAATTATTTAGAATGACTAGAACTCTAATAAATTAACATGCACAGCTTTTTTGAGTCTGTACCAATTCTCCGATTTCTACTTTTAATCCTGGTCTTCCTCATATTCTTCCTGGAAGATGAGCATTATATACAGTTTTTTTAATTCTTTTCATCACAGTATCTAATAATGTTTCAAATACTTTCGAAACATTCTGTCCAGTAGCGGCACTGGTTTCAAAATAAGGGACTTAATATATATAAGTATTATTAATTATTTTTTTGAGTTTCAGCTCTTTGCATGTCTTACGATACCACTTAGGTATATCATCAAAATCATGAGTTAAATTAATTAAAAACACAGTGGCGGGTGTATAATGATTAATCTATTAATTTTATTTGAACTACCAATCACAATCGAATATGTAATGCCGGTGTTTAACTATAGTATATTTCTGCAAACATTAAGATCTTTTTACGTGTCATTTCTAAAATCTGAAAAATGGAAATATATGCAATGTCAGATATGATAAATTATAGTGTATAGTTGGATAAATATTGAACTTACGTTAGAATATTATTTGAAAAACACCTCCGAACTTGTATAGGAGAATCATAAAATGGCGTCCGTTATTACGTTACAGTTTTGTCTTTTTTGAGGAATTATAATTTAAATTTAATTTTTATAAATTATTAATAACAACAAATAATATTGGCTGTTACATACATCGGAAAATTAGACCTTTCTAACGATACCTTAGTTATAAAAATCGATACAGTGGTTCGTCCAAAAAAAGGGACATCAGCCAACCACGTTTGACTAATAATATATATATTCATATGGATATACTGATTACATTAATATGTTAATAAATTTGATATCTTATTATTTACTATTGTTTAAGATAATTTAAGTTAATTAATGGAGCTATGTATATTTCATTTTTAAATATATTTCTATCATACCTATGGTCTATAAATGTTCTTTTAAGTATAAAAGTTCTTTTTAAGTCCAGCTCTTATGGCTATTATAATATGTAGTCAACCTGTATGTCCTGTATAACATAGATTTAAGATTACATAACTTTGCAAATATATTTTTTTACTATATATTAGGCCTTTTTCTTGATTTGAGATCAAAATATTGCACTCTTTCTTTGCTTAGTTATTCTAATTTGAATTTTAGACTGAAATTATTTTGATTAATTATATCTAAGATCCAAGAAACATCTGTAATTTTATATACAATCATCATTACATCATTAATGTATCTTTTGTAAAATTTATTATCTATTATCTTGTGGAAAGTTACTAAATCTCATCAGTTTCTTTTACACAGTATTTTGGCAATATATTATGCTAGTGGAGAACTCATAGAGCATTCTTTCAAAATTATGTATAGTTTTCCTTATTAAATATGAAATATGAGTTCTTTATTACTAGATGTATAAAATCTGATAAGGTCCAAAATGGTTTTTGATTAATTTGCTACATCACTTAATAATTATAACTATATGCAATAACTGGTTCTAATAGAATATTCAGATATATAGATTCAAAATTCATAACCACTATTAAGTCTTCATCCCATGGATCAGTTACCTCTAAGGATTGTTTCAGTTTAAACAAGCTATGTATTATTATATTTTATTTCTCAATTTTATTTTCAGTATGAGGCTGTGCTATAATAAAATCTTTACATTCTATGTAGTTATTACTAGTTGTATATTAATTAATCATTTAAGTTTTTCTTATATTTACTTTTAATATTATTTTTCCCAATATAATATTTTCCAAAAAATCAAAGTTGTGTTATTTTTGATGCACACAATTTTTTAAGTATCTAGAAGAGAAATTTGTTTATTGGAAAAATAGATTCAGTTTCAAGATATATAATTAATAGAATTGTCAAATCACATTTTTATGTTACAAAACTTTTTAATTTTTTTTTATTTCACAAAATTCCTCATTTCTTGCAAATGATATGGATTTAATCATAAGTCTTTGAAAAATACAAATAGAGCAATTTCTGCTTGAAATGCTTGAAACAAACATTTCAAGCATTTATTAGAAATACTAAAATTTAGAATACTAATATATAAAATATATTAAGAGAAATACTAAAATTATTATTAATAAACATACAGTTATTAATAATACCAAAAAAGAAAGATATCTACATTTATAAAGAATCCTGAAAATGTCATTTTTGTCATACTTTATTAGTTTTAAACTTTTATAGTAGATTGTTTTTGGAAAATTTATAATTCAGTATGGCTTATTTCCCAATGTTGCCAGCTTAATGATGCTCTACTACATTAATATTTTATAATATAATGTAAATATTTTATATATAAATTATTATTACAGTATTTCAAAATATATTTCATTTGATTAATATTAATTATATAACACTTCTAGCAATCACTAATTTATTTAACTATTTTTAGCCAATCTGGATGTTACTGTGATATATCAGTCTATGGATGTTGTCAGGATGATTATACTATGGCAACTGGACCTGATTTTGAAGGATGTAATTGTGAAGAAATGGCGTATAAATGCTGTCCTGATGGTGTTACACCTAAAACTGATCCTTTGGGAGGAGGATGTAGCTGTCAAGAATCAAAATATGGTTGTTGTTTAGATGGAATTAGTATAGCTGCTGGACCCAATTATTATGGATGTCCTTGTGATACTCTTCCATATGGATGTTGTCAAGATAGACGAACTCCTGCAAAAGGTGAAAATTATGATGGATGCCCATGCAACACTACAGAATATGGATGCTGTCCTGATGGAAAGACACCTGCAACTGATAATAAATATTCAGGATGTCCATGTGATTCAATCAAATTTGGTTGCTGTCCTGATGGCATCACATCTGCAATAGGTCCTAATAATGCTGGATGTACTTGTGAAAATACTCCATATGGTTGTTGTCCAGATAAAAAAACACCTGCAAAAGGACCAAATAGTGCAGGTTGTTCTTGTTCTACTTTTCCTCACGGATGTTGTCCAGATGGTCAAACTTCTGCTTTAGGCCCCAATTTTATGGGTTGTTCTTGTCATACAATGAATTATGGATGTTGTCCTGATGGTTTTACTCCTGCAACTGGCCCTAATGAAGAAGGATGTACTTGTGCTAGTCTTCCATACAAGTGCTGTCCAGATGATATAACTCCAGCTAAAGGATTAAATTTTATTGGTTGCCATTGTTCTACATTTCCTTTTGGATGTTGTCCTGATAATCGCACAGTAGCTATTGGTACTAATTTTGCAGGTTGTTCCTGTCATTCAATGAAACATGGATGTTGTCCTGATGGGGTTACTGTTTCAGAAGGTCCTAATAATCAAGGATGTCCTTGTTCAACATTTTCATATGGATGCTGTCCAGATGAAATTACAGCTGCAAGCGGTCCTAATTATCAAGGATGTCCTTGTTCAACATTTTCATATGGATGCTGTCCAGATGGAATTACAGCTGCAAGCGGTCCTAATTCTGAAGGTTGCCCAGGAGCAGACTTCCCAAAACCTTTGGCTTCAGGTATAAATTAATGTATTTTAAAATTTATTAGGGGGTTTTATATATATATATTAGCAAATGGTAAATTAAGATTCAATGTAAAGAATTTTTTCATAACAATCAGTAAGACCAATTTATATACCGGAATATATATATATATATATATATATTCATTTATTAGCATTATTAAGATCTTTTATATTATAAATAATAAAATTAATTAAAATAAAAAAATTAATTAAAATATAAATTATATTAATAAAATATATTTATCAATAAAAATCAATAAACATGCATTGATTTTACATATTAAAATCATTAAATAATATATTACACAGTATAATAAATTTAAAGTACTATATATACGTGAGTATAAAGAATTAAAAAATCATGTTTTTTTTTTTTCCAGTTCACTGTTTGATTACTATACAAACAGTGAACTGAAAAAAATATATATTTTTATATAAAATAGTCTTTTAACTAGAAGAAAAAACATATGGAAGTCTATTGGATAAATTTTTGTATTATATTTAATGACTCCGTATCATATAAGAAATCTGATATTGTTTACTTGAAATTTATTTTCATATATTATAGTTCATAATTTATCTGTTCTAATATGTTATGATGTGCAATATCTTTTAATTTATTGACTAGTATGCTATAGAAATATGTGTATTATAATTATAGAAATATGTGAGACTAAATATTTTTGTAAGAACTCTTAGAAAATGCTGCAATTTGAAATTTAAATATTTTGTTGAACAACAATTCGAAAATCTTAATCTTCATGCAATGTGTTGAAGATGGTCTCCAAGTAAACTGAAAACAATTACTTAATAAAAAATTATATTTTTCTGCTAGAAGAGCTGTTGAAGGATTTATTTAATTTTAAACTCTGTTAAAACAAGATAGTTTTATTATTCAATATTTGATAAATAATAAGTAAAATTTCTAATAAGTATATAAGTATAAATAATAAGTAAATTTCTGGGCAACGTTCAATTAGACTGCACCAAATACAAATTACCAGTAATATTAATCAAAAGCCCTTTAGCAGTCAAAAGATTTTTATTCAGAAACGCTTTCAACGCTCTTGGCGTCTTCCTCAGCTGCTACAGCTGAGGAAGATGCCAAGAGCATTGAAAGTGTTTCTGAATAAAAATCTTTTGATTGCTAAAGGGCTCTTGACTAATATTACTGGTAATTTCTATATGGTATTTGGCCGTTTTATTGACAGAATTATAGATAACATATATAAAAATTATAATGATTTTTTCAGAGCTGATCTTAATAATTAGACTTTATATAAGATCAATTGATAAAAATTTATGAAATATGAACAAATAAAAATTGTAAAGCCCAATGAAAATAAAATATTACATAAATTTATAAATATTATTTAATGGAAAACTTTATAGGGAGTTATATACAGAGTGATTTAAAAAGATTGTGCCAAAATTTATAGACTTGTAGAGTGTTACGAATAACTATTTGTAAATTCTGAGTAAAAATGTCTAGTCATGTTTTTAATTTAGGGCTCCGTTTAAAAGATAAAACACTTGAAAATTTTGTGACATCATTTCCATTTTGAAACATGAGAGACAAGAAGCATTGAAAAAATTAAGTATTGAAATTAAATTTATTGGCTTAAATTAACCAAATTGTAAAGTAATGCAACTGTAATTAATTAATAATGTTAGATGAAATGTTCAGTGTTTGCAAAAATAACTCTGCATGGACATCTACATTATGGAAAAATTCTCCTGTACAGATGTTCCTATTCCGATCTACTATTCCCTTTAGTGCACCCATAAATGAGGTGCATATCTGCCAATTCTGCATAAAAATAGTGATTCGTAACACTCTGAAAAAGATTGTAGTAAGCAATACACAACTAACAAACCAGGAAGAGTTAACAATTTATAAATTAGTAAAATATTTATAGTAATTAGTATATCTGTTAAAATTAGTTCTATTTTTCCTAATTAAAAATTTATTCTATTTGTTATTTTGGTGTAAGCTGAAGAGGATCCATTCTATGATCAAAAACGTTCCTTAATTAATAAATTATTTAAAGTTTACTGCTTGTAGTGCTTTGTCATATTGGACTGTTAACAATTTAATGTTCAAAAATGAATGCTACATTTGTAAAACAACTATGCTTCATTTAAATAATCAGCCACTAATTTAATAAACAATCTGTTTTCAATGATCTAAATTTTGCTAGGATAGCTTTTAAGTAGTTAAAATTTATAGGTGATTTTAAAAATGCAAATAATACATTTTAAAAATAGTTTCTGACAGAAATGACGTCACAAAACTTTCACACATTATATATTTTAAACAGAGCCTCAAATCAAAAAACGCAACTAGACTTTTTTATTCAGAATTTTTTCCCCTACAAATCTGTAAATTTTTGCACAACCTTTTTTAATCACTTTGTATAATGTAAAATAATATCAGTCTTAATATAAAAGTAGTCAAATTAGTAATAATCCAATAAAATTCATTGTGAATATAATTTATTTGCATGGTACACTGGTTATTTAAAAACTAAAATGTTGTAATTTGTGAGGGAAATATACTAAAAAATAATTAAAAACAATAAATTTTATAAATTAGATAAATAAAGTATAATAATATATTTGATTCTAAAATAAATTTTATCTAATTTAAGAATTGTTAAAAATTATATTTTAGAAATATGTCACTTAGAACATGAAATGGGACCATGTCAAAATTATAGTGTGAAATGGTATTTTGATATATCATATGGAAGATGCACAAGATTCTGGTATGGTGGATGTGAAGGAAATGGAAATCGTTTCAATACTGAAAATGAATGTGAAAAAGTGTGTGTCACACCAGAAGGAAAAGGTACATTTTTTTTTTAATTATAAATTTATAAATATGAGATGAAACAAAAAATACTATAAAAATTAAAAATTATCAAAAATTGTTTTAATAGCTCTGAATTTTTGATAGATTTCTAATTCTCGTAATATTTTTTGCTTAAAATTTCTTTCAGTATTTTATTATTTCAGCATTAGTAGTTTTTCTTAGTTCTAAATCCCTGTCTTATAAAGAAAAAAGTGATTTAGAACAAGTCATATTCTTGAAACTAAAGAAAATATCAATAGTTTATGTGGTTTGTAGAAATTAGCAAATGTATTTCTTAAAAGAAGAAAAGCAAATATTTCTGAAGGATTGTAATATGATTATAAATTATCATTTAAGTGTAGTATAATTTTGTGTTTATTAAAATGTTTTATATTCATTACTTTGATTAGATTAGATTAATTTTAAGTAAAAGAGCAAATTAATGGCTTTCACTATAGTATGCTACATTTAAGTGTAGTATAATTTTGTGTTTATTAAAATTTTTATATTCATTACTTTTATTAGATTAGATTAATTTTAAGTAAAAGAGCAAATTAATGGCTTTCACTATAGTATGCTAATGGTCTATTAATATTGATTAAAAAAATAATCCTAGTAAGGCAGCATCCATAAACTATGTCATGCTATTTCAAACGTTTTTAGACCCCCCTTCTCTCCTTTTCATTTCTCATCATACCAAGCTTGACCCCCTGATTATGACGTCATCAATTTTGATTAAAAAAATAATCCTAGTAAGGCAGCATCCATAAACGTTTTTAGACCCCGTTCTCTCCTTTTCATTTCTCATCATACCAAGCTTGACCCCCTGATTATGACGTCATCAATTTGAAGATCTTTCTCCTTCTCTATTAGAAAATTTCTTTTTTGATTTTATTTAAAAAAATACATAAAATAGCAGAAAATTCAAATTACTTTATAATTCATATATTATTATATGTATTCTGTAATTTCCCAATACATCCTTCAAATAATTGAATATAAATGTCTCAGAACTAGATATATATATTCCTAAGATTATAGAGGGTTGAAAGTGCTTCAATAAAATTATTTTAAATTAAAAAGAAAAATCTAAAGGCTTTTATTTCTATATTATCCTGCTCATTGCACTAATTTTTTTGATATTTTTAAAAAATAGAGTAGTGTATTTTGATTGGAAATAATATATCTTTCATTTTGTAACAAGTATATCTCCAACTATGTTATATTGCATGTTTATTTTTCAAATAATTAAGTATAAACATAATTTATAAAAGAAGTCTTTGACAAAAAAATTTTTCTAGCCGTAGAGAGGTAAAATTCAATCATTTTTATAATATGACATATTAATTTGCATGATTCTCTTCCTTCCCTACATCATTTATCATCACAGATCTGCTATATCCTCTCTCCTCCAACAGAATGGAATAGTTTGAGTGCTCTTTAAAAGTTCTGTTCTTAATACAACAATGACAATAATAAATTATACAAATTAGTCTACTGAATTATACTTATTAATGATAAATTTTTTATGAGCTAAATATATAAAGAATATAAACAAAATTGTTTTATTTTTAGATATTTATTAAATTTACAGTTTATTTATTAATCAATAGATGAAGCCATTTTATCTAAAATTTATTTATACAGTAAACTGAAATTAATGATTAATTTGTAATGATAAAGTTATTTGGCTAATTTTGGTAATATTGATTAATTAATCCTTAGCTGTATATTTGCTTTATACATAAAGTAGTTATAATTAAAGTTTCCTTATTCAGAAATCTTTTTAATTAATTTTAATTAATAAATGGATTTTTGTTAATTAAATTTTTATTTTTGTTCTTTGCAAAAACAGAAAGAAACTTAAATAAACTGCCACAGGAAATGGTTTCACAATTTCATTCATTGCTTTATTTATGATGTTAAAAGAACAAGAGATCACAACAAGCACTTGAAGCAGGATAAATACACTATTTTATTATTAGATATATCCTGCTTCAAGTGCTTGTGATCTCTTGTGTTATTAGAAGCAGCAGAACTCAGTTGTTTATAGTGATGTTAAAAGTATTGAGGATGCTGAAGTTGAGCTTTTCCTTTTATTTTTAATTTCTAACCCAGAATAAGTCTTTATTCTGGGTTAGAAATTGCATTTGATATACAGTGTGCTCAACTGCAGAATGAAACATCTCTGGAGAAATATTCCACATATGCTGCATTATGTTGTTGTTTAAAACAGCCAGGTTAGGTACATTTCTTCAATAGAATTGGTTTTAAAGTGAAAAATCACTGTGATGTAAGATCAGATGATATTATTATTATTAAATATTATTAAATGCAATATAGTCGTCCTCTCAATTGTGATGTTCCAGTTATATATTTTTTGGACTTAAATCCAAATTATAAAAAGTTTCAATTTATGAGTATTTTTCAGAAATTCAAAAAGCTACATACGCATTTTTCAGAGACAAACATTTGAAACGTTTTGTGTTCATTCATATATTATGATACTTTTTTATATTTGTATTTTTACATTTCTTATTTTTTTTCTCAAATTCATTCCTCTGATAAAATAATATCTAGGAAATCTAAGAAATCCAATTTAAAATAATTTTATATTTCACAATTTGTTATATATAGACACTGCTAGTTTTAAAATGCAAAAGTCCCACATATATGCAGTGGTGCTATTCAGCCAGTTCGTACCTGTTCGGCCAAACTGGTTATTAAATTTTTGTTCTCTGTTCCGGTTGTTATGATTAATTACATCAAATGTAGCTAGCATAAAAATTAAAAAGAAAAGGAAAATAGTATAAAACATAAATTTTATTTACGAGTGTTTATTTATTTTGAAGACTTTTTCTTTAATGATGTAATAAATCTGTCAAATAACTTGAACCAGTAGTTGTGTCCTTGAATATATGCTAGTCAGTTCATGTGTACATCTTTCATAATAATGCATTAACCAGTAACTGGTACAATATTTTATAAAACAATTAGTTATTTTAAGGGCCCCTTTGACCAGATAGGAATTTTCTGTGACCCTCCTATATCAAATTTAAGTGAACCAGTTGTTAAATAATTTGAATATACCCACTGCATATATGTACTATTATATGTTTTAAATAACTGAATATAGGCAATTTTTATTAAGTTTGTGCCTCTAGTTCTATAAATTACAATTTTTTGAATGCAAATGGACCATTTACACTAAATAACTAAACAAACTGCTTTTACTTTTGAATAATTTAAGATTACAAAATCAGCACTTTCAGCAGTAAGAGCAAACACATTTATTTAATACAAACTACAAACGTTTCCGGCTTTTATGCCATTTTTAAGTAGGATAATCTATTCATAACAGATTTCGAATCAGAAGGATGTACAACAGAACATCTTAGAAAATATAAATTATAGTTGCTATGACAACCAAAACATATACAATTAGTTTTAAACATTTAAAAATAGCTTATATGAACTGATAAAATATACATCATAAAAACAAAAAATTAAGTTAATATGAGAAGGAAAATTAAATTAATTAAAATTACACATAAACGTGCTCACATATGATTGGTAATAAAGTTTATGGAGGGGTGGGTATCGAAATTGTCTCACTGTTGTTATTCTTATATTATCTCTTGTTGTCTCACTGTTCATATTCTTATCTTTCTTCACTCCTATGGCGTACCTTCAGGCTTGAGCCAGATCCCAAGCTATCCTATTGTTTATCAGGTTTTCCGAATCTTTTCTTTTAACAATCTGTAGTGACTCCATTATTACAGGTTGTGTGTGTGGTGGTACCAATTTTATTATTTTCACTTGGTTCCATGATATTTCAATGTCCTTAGAGAAAGCTTCTACTGCAAGGGATGTTGTTAGCTTTGCTTTGGCTATATTTTTTTATGTTCTATTCGCTTCTTTAGCGTTCTAGTTGTGACTAGAGCATATGCAGCATTCTGGTTTGTTTGGACCTCCCTGATAGGTATTCTGTACACTTCTTTGCACTCTTGTTCCATAAGAGAGTCTTTATCATTCCAGAGCATATTAAATAATGTCATAGCCCACTTCGGTGCCAGTTTTTTATTTGCCATCTTAGCTAGATTCTTCAGAACTCTCAGGTTCCTTAGGTGGTGTGATACTGGGAGATATTCTTGTTCGTTGTTTGTGATAGGATTTGAAGCCTGGGTATTATTATGAATTTTTCGTTCTACTTCACACATGATTTGTTTCAAAAAACTTTTGCGGTAACTATGCTATAAACCTATTTTCAGAATGTACTCTATCTCCCTGCTTAAGTCTTCTTCATGAGTACAATAGTTAAGCGCTTTTCTAAAGAAGCTTCTAAAGGCTGCTTTCTTATAAGAGATTGGGTCATTAGACCAATTCAGGATTATGACAGGCTGGTATGTTGGTTTTCTGTAGATGTTTATTCTTACTTCAGCAGCGGTTACCTGCAATTGGAAGTCTAAGAAATGGATGAGCATGGAACTTACCTGGTCAACTTTTAGTTTGAGGCCAAATTGCTCATTGGACCATTACTTTTTTTTTAATTATCAAACGATTTCTTATTGAATTTTATTATTTAAACAATTTAATGTATGCTAATACATAATATTATCATTAATAAATAAATATCAAACTTATTTTCAATATATGTAAATAAATAAAAAATATATATAATGTAAGACTTCTTACTATAGATACTAAGTGAAGGTAAATGAAATGCCAATTCAATGCTTGTTCAGTATATATTCAATGTTTTCAGCTATCCACATAACCTGCCTCATTGAGACAGGGTAATGAACAGCCAAAAACGTTTTTGATTAAAATAATTTATCTTACTAAATTATTTATCATTTACATTTATTAAAAAATAGACAAAATTCCCAACATGAGGTATTTTTAAATAACAGTAAAACAGCTCTGCACAAGAAAGTGTTTAACTTATCAGAAAGAAAGATAATGAACTATTTTTAGATTTAGACAAAGTTTTATTTTAATAAATAATATTATTACATAAAGCAAAATTGAAGCAAAATAAATTATTTAAACATTAAAATTTCATGAATACAAAATTAAAATGAAATAAAAATATCTCATCTTGGACACAGAATAATTATATTAACATGGAATATCTAAATTATATAAATATTTTATTCATTATAGCTGCATGCTCATTACCAAAAATAGAAGGATCCTGTGATGGAAAGTTCCCATCATGGTATTATAATATGCAGTCAAAACAGTGTGAAGAATTTATGTATACAGGCTGTCTTGGAAATAATAATCGATTTGTATCAAAAGAAAGCTGTGAGCAAATTTGTATATCACAAGTTCTTCCAGGTAATTTAATAATCAAGTGAATAAATTACTTTATTTTTAAATACTATAAGATTTCAATCTTCCATCAAGATGATTATCAACAAAATGTGATGTAAAATAAAAATAAAAAATGGCAAGATATAAGAAATAGAAAACAATATGGAAATAAATAGAATAACATATGGAATTTAAAAGAACTGGCTTATACTGAGATTCTTTCCAGATAATTCGAAATTGATAAATTCATTTTATATTATTCTAATAAGATATTTGAATTTTGTGATTTATTTATTTCAGTTATTTAATTCAGCTTATAGATTAACAATATAATATCTACTATAGTATTAAACATCTATTGGGATGATTATTTGTGAGAATGATGGAAGATTGAAACATTAATGTAAATTTTGTTGTGATGCTTGCACTACTTTATAACTAAAGAATTATTAGAAATTTTATAATTTTTATTAATTAAATTCAGTAATTTTCAATTATGATTATATAGTTTGTATCTTTTTATAGAGAATTGAGTTATGTAATGAGAAACAAATATTCAATAGAATAAAAGTAGACCAAAATAATAATAGTTTAAATAATATATATATATACACAAGAGGAGATCAAAAAGTTCTTATTCTCATCATATTGTATGTGTGCTATAGTTCAGCTGTGTATGGTGAGGAATGTCCACA
The DNA here is from genome assembly GCA_000484575.1 of Olivierus martensii. Classification (NCBI taxonomy): domain Eukaryota; kingdom Metazoa; phylum Arthropoda; class Arachnida; order Scorpiones; family Buthidae; genus Olivierus; species Olivierus martensii. The sequence continues at coordinate 16,076 of AYEL01084022.1, forward strand.
GTAAAAAACTATGAAATGATGGAAATGGGAATTCAGATATAATTGTACCAGCTTACAGGATGACCCAAATGAAAACTGTCCAGCAAGATTATGTTGGCTATGTTTTGTGACAGCAAAGATGTCATATTGACAGATTACTTACAAAAAAGATTGAAGTTAACAGGCATACTAGAGGAACTTGCTACAAAAGTTACAGGACAATATCAAGGGGAAAAAGACATGGTTTGCTGTCAAAAAACATGTTGCTAGCTAACAATATATCTTCACACTGAGTTGCAGAAACAATCACTTTTCTGTGAAAATATGGCTATGAAACCTTGCCCCATCCCCTGTATTCTCTTGACATGATACTTTCAGACTTCTTCCCATTTAGAAATATGAAAAAGAAGTTCTTGGTTGATAAGGAGGTCATTACTATTGTGGAGAGCTGTTTTTCCTCCAAATTTGGCAAATTTTACAAAGACAAGATTAAACAAGTGTTTCATAGGTGTGAGAAGTGATGTGGCCCTAGAAGATGGATTTATAGAGAAGGAAGACTTGGAAGAACCAAATTTTAGATCCTTAGCACATCCACATTATAATAAGAATAAGAACTTTCTGGCCTCCCCTCCTATATAGTAAGATCATTCCATAATAGGCAAAAATTATTTATATCTTGTAAGATTTTTGCAATATAGTTGAACATTGTTAATTAAGCTATTTATAGCACATAAGCATTTATTATTTAGCATTTTTTATAATAAAATATTATTGATATAGACAACAAAACAAACAGCACTAATCAGGAGAAAAATTATCATTTCAGTAATATTTCCAACTTACTCTTGAGGTCATTCTCAGCTGTATTAAAGTTACTTATTGGTCATTTTGCTAGTATTTTTGAAGGCAAATATTGAATACCTAACAAAATATGAATTATCAACAATAAATGAAAATTTTTATTTGGTGATAAAATAACTGTGATTCACTGAGACTATATTGAAAACAAATTTTCTCCATTGTAAAAAAGTATATTATTATTTTTAATAAATAAGTTTCTGTTTGGGATAAATTTTTTCCACCTTATCATATATATTAATAGTCAAATGTGGCTGACTGGCTGAATATCCCTTTTTCGGTTGAACTACTGTACTGATTTCTATAAATAGGTATCTTTAGAAAGATCTAATCTTTGGATGTCTGTGACAGCCAAAATTATTTATTGTTATTAATAATTTAAAAATTAAAAAATTAAAATTAAATTGAAATTGTAGTGTTTCTAAAAAGATAGAACCCGCAAATGGTGCTGTAACATAATCACCATGCATCGATAACCATAATAACAATCGACACCATTTTATGATTCCCTAACTGTTCCCTATATGAGTTCAGAGGTGTTTTTCATCGTTATATACACTATTATGAGATTAAATCACAAGATTGAAAATTTTTATTTGGTGATAAAATAACTGTGATTCACTGAGACTATATTGAAAACAAATTTTCTCCATTGTAAAAAAGTATATTATTATTTTTAATAAATAAGTTTCTGTTTGGGATAAATTTTTTCCACCTTATCATATATATTAATAGTCAAATGTGGCTGATTGGCTGAATATCCCTTTTTCGGTTGAACTACTGTACTGATTTCTATAAATAGGTATCTTTAGAAAGATCTAATCTTTGGATGTCTGTGACAGCCAAAATTATTTATTGTTATTAATAATTTAAAAATTAAAAAATAAAAATTAAATTGAAATTGTAGTGCCTCTAAAAAGATAGAACCCGCAGATGGTGCTGTAACATAATCACCATGCATCGATAGCCATAATAACAATCGACACCATTTTATGATTTCCTAACTGTTCCCTACATGAGTTCAGAGGTGTTTTTCATCGTTATATACACTATTATGAGATTAAATCACAAGATTACATTTCCACTTATTTATATGAGTGGGTAATTTCTAGTATTTTTTAACAGAAATAGAAATTTTAAGCTATCCAAATTTTGATGCTTTTTATACTAAATTTTAGATTAATTCTTATTAAATATAAATAAGTGAAAGTTATGGGACGTCATTTCCGATTCATTCAAAAAATTTTAAGTCTTCCTGATTTGGTAATTGTGTATAGCTTACTACAATCTTTTTAGTTCTATGGATCACCATTCTTATGCAGAATTGGCAAATATGCACCTCTTTATGGGCATACCAGTGGGAATAGTAAGTAGATCGGCGGAACGTCTATACAGAACTTTCCACAACGCAGATTTTTTTGGAAACATTGAACATTTCATCTGACATTATTAATTAATTAAAGTTTCATTACTTTATTGGCTTAAATTAACAAAATTGTAAACTTAATTTTAGTACTTAATTTTTTCAATGTTTTTTGTGCATTTCATGTATCAAAATGGAAATGACGTCACAAAACTTTCACGCGATATATCATAGAGCCTCAAATCAATCAAAAAGACGCGATTAGACTTTTTTACTCAGAATTTTAGCCTCTTCAAGTATATAAATTTTTGGCACAAATTTTTTTGAATCACCCTGTATATACGAATTACATACAACTTTATATTTTCTGTTTAATAGATTGTTTTTTCCGTAACTACCGACATTAAAACATTACAGATCCTGGAAATATGACGGAAATTACGCTAACACCCATTACAATGCGATATAGTCAAAAATAAAATCTGTTCCCGAAAAAGTCGATAAGTATTGATAAGTAATAATAGCCAAAATTTTATTAATTCTTTTTATTTTACTTCCACTGGGCTGTAGAGGATCGGATTAATCTATTGAAAGATTGTGTTTTGGATATATCTTGCCTTCTTGTTCTTAGTCTCGATAGTAACGCAAGGTCGATAGTGTGACATGGCAAAATTAACAATAAACGAGGAAAATTATCTTTAGATTTTCTGCCTGGGAATAATTTTAAGATCGTAGGAATCAGATCGTTTCCGTCGTTTATTGCCTATCGAGCAAAATAAGGATGCTTTACAGTAAACTGTGTACATTGTTTTAGAGTACTAAAAATAGAAGATCACAACAGCAGATGAACATGTTTCCTATATAATACTGTACAGTATATATACGGTACGTATATTATAAAGTACACAGTTTTTTTTAGAAATGTTAAACTTGAATTTATTAAATTTAATAAATTCGGAGTTTATTTTCATTTCTATACTACACGTGTTTTCGATAAACCGCCAAC
>AYEL01084023.1:0-18012 GCA_000484575.1 Olivierus martensii
GATGTATCAAAATTCTGTTCTACATTATTAGCTGAATGATTATTAATACTGATTAGTTGTTCATGTATTTCTTGTTCAGATGATGACTCATTTACAATTTCTTCATTTTTTTCCACTTGCATTCGTTTGAAATCACCAGGGACAGCATTATGTACAAGTCTTGACTTATAAAGTGATTATGATTAAATTTTAATTGATATGCAAAGATATCAATTAAAATTTTTATATAAACCATTTTTTATTTGATAAAAAGAAAACATTTTGTCATATTTCACTATACCACCCCTCACATTTCACAAGGGAACAACTTCCATCCCTCCTGCCTGTATGTTAAAGCCAATTTCGATCGGCTTTAACATACAGGTTGTGCTGTATGTTAAAGCCGATTTCGATCTGGCTTTAACATACAGGTTGGGGGACATAGAAAAGTGACTCGTGTAAAAGGGTTTAGGTCAATTATGCCTTCGTTTTTAAAAAAATCATGGACAAATGTCATGAAACCAGACCGCGCCGCTTATATACCTAAAAATTTAGCGGCGGCGTAGTGGTTAAGTCGCTTCCCACGGAGCTGAATGTTGTGAGTTCGTGGCACGCTTACATATTTTTTTTCAAGTAAAATAAATTAAAATATTACTAGCAATAAAACTTCAGCTAAAATCAAGTTTTTTTTTGGTGATAGTTACGTAGGGGATAGCAACAATTCGAGAGTTGCTATTACCCCATATGTAAAGAGGCTTTGAGCGCAAATGGATATTTAGATATAACCCTACGCATAGTGAATTACGACAATGAGAGAGAGAGAGAGACATCGAAAAGTGATTTTGCCAAATTGTAACTATGACAAAAAAAAGAACTTGCTTTTACCTGAAGTTTTAGTGTCAATAATATTTTAATTTATTCACTTGAAAAAACAAGGTAGGTATGTGAGACTCGAACTTACAACGTTCAGCTCTAAAGGGAAGCACCTTAGCCACTACACCGCCACTTTGGTTAAAATATCTGCAGTTTTTTAGGCATATAAGCGGTGCTGTCCGGCTATATGATATTTGACCTCGAAGGCATAATGACCTAAACTCTCTTACAGGAGTCACTTTTTGATGGCCCCCAACCTGTAGGTTAAAGCCTATCGAAATCGGTGGGACGGAGTTGTCCTCTGACATTTCAAGAGTTCAATTCTCGTTTATTTAACAAAGAATAACTCTAAAACGAAACAACTTATCTTAATGCGGTAAAAAACATTGTATAGCGAATTTGTTCCTAATTCTGTTTGTATCAATTAGGATGCGTAAATAAACTTCAAAACTTTTTTAACTTGCAGGTACGCTCTTACCCCGTTTCGGGTTAAGTGCATGATAGTTGACATTTTGTAAGATTTTGTCGCAAATATAAAATTTTTAAAAATGGTTTAAACGGTATTAGCTGTGGAATGCCATTGTTAACGACACTGCCAAATATCTATACGATAGATTGATATACCTTTATTTAAAGTCCAACTTTGTAAAAACCGCTGTGCACTTAATCCACTCCACCTTACTAAAAGTAATGCATGAAAAAATATTTTAAAAAATTGTTATAAAAAAAATAAATTTCGTATGATGTAGAAAAGCTTAAATTTGCAAAAAAATAATTTAATTACGAGAAGGAAATTTATATTTTGTTAAGAAAAAATTTTAAAAAGTTCAGAACAAGAATTCATCAAATGTGAACATTTCTCTATGAAAAATAAATTTTATTAAGAGCAAACACTTCCCAATAAGCAAATTTATAGGAAAGATTTCTAGACATTTTTAAATTTTAGAGTTATCTTTAAAAAAATTTTGCATCTTTAATCAATAAAATCTCTCTCAACTTTTAATATACTTTTTTTTTGTAATTTTGTTATAATCAATAAATGTGCCATAATATGAAGCTCCAAAATACAGTGGGTGATCGGTTAACGAACATAATCCATTCCAAGAAAATGTTCGTTATCCGAATTGTTCGTTAACTGATCATTGATTTATCATAGGTTTTTATGGGAATTTGATTAATTCATTCTGGAGATCCTGATTTACCATAGGTTTTTATGGGAATTTAATTAATTCGTTCTGGAGACCAAGACAATATTCGTTATCCGAATTGTTCGTTAACCGATCATCGATTTACCATAGGTTTTAAATGAAATTTGATTACTTCGTTCCGGAGACCCAAAAAACATAGTGAGAAATTATATAATTTTCTATTTCTGTTTATTTATATGTAATAATAATAATATATACATACATAGTCTTGCACTTTCATCTATTATGTTTATTTTCCGATAAAGAAGTTTAGAGTTATCTTTAAAAAAATTTTGCATCTTTAATCAAAAAAAATCTCTCTCAACTTTTAATATACTTTTTTTGTAATTTTGTTATAATCAATAAATGTGCCATAATATGAAGCTCCAAAATACAGTGGGTGATCGGTTAACGAACATAATCCATTCCAAGAAAATGTTCGTTATCCGAATTGTTCGTTAACCGATCACCCACTGTAATCTTATTTTATATTAAAATCTTAAAACATTATTGACCGCTGCGATATAAATCTACAGTTTAAACATTTTCCCTTGCTAACATGTAGCATTTAATATCATTGAAGATATTTTAGTGATCAAACATTTAAATCGAATATTAATATCTTTTATTAATTAATTTTAATATAATATTATCGATTATATTAGTGTAATGAAGGTTAATAATATAACTGAATATTAATAGATTTAAAAAAAAAACTGGTAAGAAAACTTTATTCTTGTTTATAATTCAAGTTAGAGAACTAACTAAATTATTTTTAATTCTTTTATTACAACCGATAAAAATAATTTCTTAATTATTATTTTTCAAGTTACTATATATGTGTTTTTAATGAAATCAATTTTTTAAAATTAGCTTTAATACATGTCTAGTGTTACAGTGATTTAATTAGTTAAATTTTATATCTATTTAAATAAATATTTACTGAAATGATTATATATTGATCTAAATTAAGCTAGATATTGTTCAAAAATAAAATATGTAACAAGTGTCATAATATAGATTAAAAAACAATAATATACAATATATTTATACTGCCGTATAATGTAATGTTATCAGTTAATATAGGAATAAATTAAGCTAATCAAATTACGAATGGAAATAATGTAAGTGTATAACTCTTAGTTCAGATAATATATCAACAAAAAATATTCACATTTTTCAGGATGCCAAAAAATAGCGATTTTTTCACACATTTTACTATAAATAAATTTTTTTTTAGCTTGAAAATTCGAATTATTGTCTTTTCTAATCGCAGATTAGTTGAGACATATAGGACACTCTCACAGACTCTATTGTATACAAGAAACGAACAAAGCGCCTTTATGGACTCTTAGTTCAGATAATATATCAACAAAAAATATTCATATTTTTCAGGATGCCAAAAAATACCGATTTTTTTCACACATTTTACTATAAATAATTTTTTTTTAGCTTGAAAATTCGAAATATTGTCTTTTCTAATCGCAGATTAGTTGAAACATATAGGACACTCTCACAGACTCTATTGTATACAAGAAACGAACAAAGCGCCTTTATGGAGAGTACTTGAAATGAACTCAACTATTATTAAAAATGATGTTTTAATCTATTGAAAGTTTTAATTATAAAAGTTTTTTTGTAATAAAACTCCATAAGATTCGTAGAAACAATAATAACCGACCTAATAAACGCAAAAATTTGATGAAATTAAAAGAAATCAAGATCATTGAATTATAAGTACAATACAGTATGCATTATCTAGTAATGTGTACCTGGAGTTGCCTGAGCATAATTTGAAAACATATGCAGTATATCAGGAAAATCTTGGTTTTTTATTATTAGCACGCTGATCACTTGTTCTTTAGTACAACCATCATAATTTCCAGAAGGTTCATGAACTTATGAATGTATGTCTTTCCGCTTTTTGATTTGAAATAGACTTACTTGTAAGCAGTGCCGGATCTAAGCCGATTGTACCGATTGCAGCCAATCGGGTAGCGTTGAGACAAAATGAAATCATCAAAAAAGCTGATAAAAGGATAATAAACAAAGAATAATTGTTTAGATTTACTATTAAGGCTTGGCTTTTACAATTCAGACTTTGAACATGTAATTTTTGTAAGCCACAAAAAAAATTTTTTTCCTAGAAAAATCGATTGTGAACGAATCGATTTTATTTTATCTCTTGAAACGTAGGAAAAATTTTTCTATTTAAATTAACACTATTTTTGCAGATTCCAATGTATTCTTATCTAATATTCTGAAAATATTTTCTGAGTACTCAAATAAATTAACAGCGGGTGAATCTTGTTTTAATTAGAATTAAGTACACAAATTTTTATTGATTTTCAAATCTGAAGTTGAGAATTCAGCTTATACATGTGTATATATTATGTATAATTATTTGATGAAACCACAGTGTTCACAGAATTTACTTTTTCCCTTCCTGATCCAAGAGTTTTTTTTTTTTGTATGTGAATTTATTACCAATAAGTATCTTCGTCCTTGTTTTTAGAATCTGCTGTATTGCTCTTACTATTTTACATTTAGTTCTGTTTCTTGTTTCACTACAGAAGTCATCTCATTAATATTTCTGCCAGACAATATTGTTGATCTCTCGTTGAATTTTCACTCATTATATATTCGCATTAAGTTTATCTTTTGAATCATATATTATATGTGAATGTTGCTAGAAAATATCGAAAAATATTTCACAATTTAAATGAATAATAGAAAATTATTAGTTGATCTTGGATTTATGACTGAGGTAGATGAAACTCGCATTTTTAACGTAAATATAAGACCGGAATAATCTTAGCAATAGGAAATGGATTATAAATGGAATTTGCAGAATAATAAGTGAGTATTTTTTAAAATGATACGATATCACCAGGACCGACTCAACATGCGATCGAATGGAGCTCCCGCTCAAAACATCGATATTTAAGGACGCGAAAGAGCGCAGGCACATTTATAATCTTAGCAATAGGAAATGGATTATAAATGGAATATGCAGAATAATAAGTGAGTATTTTTTAAAATGATACTATATCACCAGGACCGACTCAACATGTGATGGAATGGAGCTCCCGCTCAAAACATCGATATTTAAGGACGCGAAAGAGCGCAGGCACATTTTGTGTTTTATTATTATTGTAGTAAGACACAATTATTTTTACACATAATTTAAATGGTGAGAGGACTAGGCGAACGGCAATCAAAACTGACGACTTGAAGGGCTCAATAAAAATTTTCGCTCGGGGCGCTAGAAACTCTAGAGCCTTTACTGTATCCAATAAGTGAATCATTAATAATTAATGATTCACTTATTGGAAATTCGTTTTAATTATATTTCTCATAATTATTTATTAGGGAATTTCTGCACAGCTACGACTCATCTCCGACCGATAATTAAACGACAAAATCGTATCGATTCGCAAACTCCAGGTTTCACAAACACTTCAGCAACTCCAGGTTAGTTGGAACCTCTGACAACAGATGCTCTAATATCGTAAATTCTCTTGATTATTATAAATTATTTCTATTCTATCCTCTATTATCTGTAATAAAGATCATCTGTTATATTAAACTACTGAGGCCAAGTTTAATATTCTGGATTGCATCGAACAGCAAAGACATGGCTTCCTTCTCGTCCCGAGAACAGAAAGACTAAAAATTGTTTTTTATCAGTCAACGATATCACCGATATAGATACGAAAAGCCATGATACGACTTACGGTCTGGCGCATGCGCACACCGTGGACTTTATCAGTGGGAGCAGTAATCGGATTTGAGTCGTAGCTGTTCGGAAACTCTCTATTGAATTTTTAAACGAGTGGATGACAATGAAAATAAATCGATATAAATAAGTAATATCACCATTAAACAATTTTTATTATTATTATTTTCTTAATCATAATACATTTGAGAAGTTATTAACAAACCAAATTACCAATATACAGTACTACTATAATTTAAGAAGTTATATACTAGGTGAAAACAACTATAGAACATGTAAATTACTCATAGTATCATTAACTTCTTTTTCATTATTAATTAATTTTAAAAAGGTAATAAAGAATGTAGCCAAATGCGGATTTTCTTCTGAAATAGCAGTAAGGTTTTTAATGGAGTCGCTGCATGGATCGCTGAAAGGATCGTAAGAGAAGCAGTATTTGCGAAAGCAGGGTATTAACAACATTGGAACCATTTTCTCTAACACAAGGACACCTATCTTTCCGCATGATTTTTCTACTTGGTAAAACATGTATATGTAAAATCGATTGAAATAGCTACAAAGAAAAAAATATAATGTCAAGAGATGATAATTATATAGAATCGTCAGAAGAAAAATACTCACCAGCAGAAGGAAGATGAACGGAGATCAATGTCGTCTCTTGTCAATTGATATATTATATTTTGTAAATTATCCGAATATAATATTAAATAATTTTTTAAAGCTTCAGAGAAGCAGTTTGCCACTTCCAAATAATCTAAAACGTCAATAAAATTGACATAATTTTTATGCTTTCTTTAATAATCGAAAATTAAAATGCCTACGTCAAAAAATATTTTAATAAATTCGTTCAAATATTTAATGTGGTGAATGACCTGTTTAAAAAATAATTGAACAGTTCTATAGTAAAATATGTGATAACAAATATACAGTATATATCTACTTACAATCATTAATAAAATAAGAATTAATAACGGAGAATGTTGGTCAAAATTATTTTTATTATCTAATCTACCTATTAAATAATTTGTTAATCACTATTTCGACTATTATTTGTACAAAACCAACATGTGCATTATCAATCCAATATTAGAAGTATATTTCTATAGTATACTCATTTTACTGCTGAAATTACAGAAATATATGATTTAACGAATAAAAATCATTATCGCTTTTAGATTTATTTACCTCTTTGTAATTCGCTTCCATTTTCACACAATTCCATACATATCTGGCGACTGTCTTCCAATATTCGATTAATTATCAAACGATGACTATCAGATAAGCATTTTTCCATAAAATTGTCTGCACATTTCCACATTCCTTTGATTAGTCTGGAAAATGCAAAATTTTAGAGAAAATTTCAAATCGCTCTTCATAAATACCGCACTTACTGGCACTGCTTTTCCATAGCGCTGGCATTTAAGGGTATTGGGGTACTTATTGCATCAAAAACTAAAGGCGAAATGCATACGTGAATTTGAGATGAGTGGCATTGTTCCTGTCTACCAACTATAAATACTATAAAATAAATAGAATTTTAAATCGGAAAATCAAAATAGCAAATATCAAAAACAACATAAACACTTCTTACTTACATATTTCTAGATAGTATAAAGCAATTTGTTTATTTTGATTTAATAAAACAATAATAATATTGGTGGATACTTACGAGCGGATAGAGATAACAATACATAAAGCATCTTCATGTCTGCAGTAATAGTTGTATATAATATTTATTTTCCGACTGCAATTAAAACTTACGTTTTGAGGAAAGATTTTTCGCAATTTATGCAATCCAATGAAATAATTTACCTGAAGTCAAATGATTAAATAACGTGACTCCACGTCAAATTCTACAAAATAAATACATTAATAATAACTATTCATGGCGCTAATCTTAGAAGATAAATGTAAATATTTCGAAATTAACAAAACCAGTTCTCTATATTTTTCTTAAGAATATTATATTCAATACTCTTCTTTGAAAAGCAATATTCCTTTTTTGGGTGGTAATTCATAAACAGAATCACCAGTGCTTCGAATTTAGTCACAATAGTGGTAATCATTATAAATTTGAAGCATAAAAATTAGGACGTTGTCTGAATTCTTAGATGATTTCTGTTCTTTTATTCTCTTTTCTATTAAATTTAATTTTTGAAATTAATGCTATTTTACATGCAACAAAAAATAATATTCTGCCTTTGTTTTTTTTTTGGTCCCAATCCCTATAGGGGTTATGTGTTAACTTGTTCCCCGAATACGAAAAGTGCGCGAGTGTAAAGTGGATACGAAAAAGTAGAAAATGAGGCAGGCGAACCCGCCGGGCGATCGATACGAAAAAGTAGATAATGAGGCAGGCGAACCCGCCGGGCGATCCGGGTCCGTATGGGGCCCCACCGCAGGCTACCAGTGACGGATGTGAGCACCGCCAAGGAAGTGCCGATTCGGTACAGGGGCTCACAAGCGTATATCTATTGACCAGCCTCGGAACCACCAACGCGAGGTGACGTCTTTAGGAGCCTTTTACTCCACGCGAGATCAGACGGTGGGTATATTCTTGTCCCCTACCCACAGGGGAATTCTGCCTTTGTTATAAATCTGTTTATCATTAATGTTAACCTGTGATGCAATCTGTCAATAGACAAGAGATTTTGCAAAAGAACAAAGCGCATTATTATAGTATTATTTAGTTTAAGGTACAATTGTCGCCTTACCGAAGCACGGCGAAAGTGGTACACATCGAAAGCAGGGCTGAAACGCGCAAAAAATCTCTAATGGACAGGGGTCAAAGGTCAAATGTTTATAAGATACAGAGGAATCTATGCAGCACAGGTAGTGAAGCACGGAAACGGGACGCGTCGCGTCGCAGATCGCAGCAAGGCAAGGCACAACGCCAAACCACATGCGCCATTTTCAATAAACGGAACTTTGCGGATCTCTTATCTTGTAAGCGTTTGATCTTTGAGCCTTGGTTCACTAGGGATTTTTTGCGTGTTTCAGCCACCCTTTCGATATGTATTACTTTCGCCGTGCTTCGGTAAGTCGACAATTGTACCTAGTTTGGTATTCATAAATCGTACTTGCAATTCATTAGATCTGACACTGTGTGATATTTTTTAGCTTTTTTTAAAAATTAAAAATTATTTAAAATGAAAAGGTTTTGACAGTATAGGGGATTTTGAAAGGAATATAAAATAAATTTTCAAGAATCTCGATTGATGACTTTGGTTAGCTGTTTCAATCAGTGGAGAATTTTCTGGCAAAATATATCGAATTAGGGAAAATACTTTGAAACTGTTTAATGTTAAATGTTTGCATAATTGAAAATAAATTTTAGAATTTTGGTTTCGAAACTTAATTGTCAGACATACAACAGGAACAAATCTTTCGCTGAATTACAACAATGAATAAGTGATATTCGAGTAAGCATATTTACAAACTAAAGAAACCGATACAAAGAGCAGAGCATTTTGAAAAAAGATAAAAAAGTTTATCAGTAGAATTATAATAGACACATAGACTGATGATGCTGAAAAGATGATGGAAAAAACCATACCATTAATTAAGCAATAATTATTAACGAATGTTTAGTTTCGATGAGCGTTATCAATATATTGTCCGTACACGAAAGCCGCTCCTAGTTAAGGTGGATGAGTCCAAACGCGAAAGAGAGAATCACAGTCGCTATAATGACGGGTGGTAATGGTTTCAGTTTCAATTTATATTAAGTTCTGTTAAATATACGATTTCTAACGTCGAAATTAATCATTTAGCATTCGACATTACAATAAACTTCCATTCAACTTCAAAAAAGATAAAAAAGTTTATCAGTAGAATTATAATAGACACGTAGACTGATGATGCTGAAAAGATGATGGTAAAAACCATAACATTAATTAAGCAATAATTATTAACGAATGTTTAGTTTCGATGAGCGTTATCAATATATTGTCCGTACACGAAAGCCGCTCCTAGTTAAGGTGGATGAGTCCAAACGCGAAAGAGAGAATCACAGTCGCTACAATGACGGGTGGTAATGGTTTCAGTTTCAATTTATATTAAGTTCTGTTAAATACACGATTTCTAACGTCGAAATTAATCATTTAGCATTCGACATTACAATAAACTTCCATTCAACTTCAGTTATCTCGCGTTTGAAAACATCCATGTGCAAAGCTGTCATCCCTATTTTTCACTGGACTCGTTCAGTTAGCGCACGCGTACTTGCGTCGATGGTCGCGGCTAAGTTGGACGGACAGTATTTTAATATTCCTCTAAATTTGCTTCTTCATATCTGATCAGCCGCTGAATATTTTATACTGGTAAATATGTCCGTCAAAAGTGATGGATAAAAAATTAAAAAAGAAATTGTAATAAAACACCCTATACATATTGAACGCAATAATTTAAATAAATTAGACCTACCTCAAATTTGTAAAATAATTTATGAAAATGGTCTTAGAAACTTTTAGAAATTAATCCAAAATTTCAATATATAAAATATTATTTTATAGATGGCATTCAAGTATTAAGTAAGCATATTTTGATCATTTTAGATGTACCCCTTCCCGTGTAAGCCATTGTAAGCAATGTATTACCCCATTCTTAAATTACGTACTATTTTACTTCTCTGCTTCCTCCTCTGCAGTTTAACAGTATATTAACATTTTGTAAATTTGTAATTATTAACATTTAGGAATTTGAAAGCTGAAATGCAGCAATAAATATAATAGAAAAATGAAAAATATAACCAATTCGTAAAGTAGTGCATACATATTTCATAAATAATTCTAGTGCACAAATTACATATGAAAATTTTTCTTATTTTTACATAAGAATTTTGATCCCACAAAAGAAATAAAATTTTCTTTGCCTTCTTTCCCTTTAAAATGTTTATAATAATACTCGAATGCTTCATAAACATTATTTCATTTTTCAATAAATATTTGGCTCTCGTGAATTAAATTTTTCTATCGATATACCGAATAAATTGATGTGCTAGCAGTTAAAACATTACTTTTTTCCATAAATACGGTATCTAATTTCCTTTTCATGGTTACAGTTTAACTCAACAGGAAAGAAAATAATATGAGCAGGAAAATATTCGAAAAATTACTTGCAGAAAACTAATAAATACTCAGATGAGTATTGTTCGGCGCCTGTGTGTAAAACTTTACTTGGTGCCCCTATACATCTCTCCCCAATAACAAAAAATCGCTTTATAAAAACGTATCAGTGAGTAAGAATGAAATACGATATTTATTAATTATGCCCCCCGACTAACGCTGTTTCAATATAACGCGGTTTTTTCGAATTATATATTTTTTATTGATTCACTTTGGTGCGGTTTTTCAAACCGTTATACTCACATAAATCTGAACTCCCATTAATTTGTTGCTTTGATACTCCTATACCGTTTCGCAGTGCGTTTGATATGAATGCAGTGAACTCCCACTAATTTGTTGCTTTGATACTCCTATACCGTTTCGCAGTGCGTTTGATATGAATGCAGTGCAATACATACGAAAATCTACTTCGGTAACAGTTCATATTTACGATTATTCATAACGTTATTTTACAGTTAAGGCCGTGACACACTGAACGCGACGCGAAGCGAAGCAAAGATGACAAAAAAATTTGCATCTTCCGCTTCGCGTTGCACTGCGCAGCAGCCTGTCTACATTGCAGCCGAGTTATTTCTCATGTTTCATGGATTTGCGATAGAGATCGTTTGCGAGTGTGGTTGATTTGTAATTAGAAAGAAGTGATCATGTATATTCGGTATTCTTTTAATTTTTCGGTATTCTGGTCTTTTTTGTACTTCTGAAACAAATTCTATATCTGAATCCCAACCACACGGTTGAACTTTCGCCATTTTCCGAGTATATAAAACATTCATTTTTATTGGTTGATTGCTTCCTTCGCGTCTATATAACATCGTTTCTATTAGATGATTGCTTCCTTGGCGTCTGCTGCACTTTTTCAACTTTTTCATTCCTTTTGGTTGAAGTTCAACTTTTTCATCTCCTTTCACGCGGCTACGCCCGTTAATTCCAGCAGCCGCACGGAAAAAGCTAGTCCAAGACACACTGTACGCGCGTAACCGCGCGAAGTTGCTTTCTTATGCTTCGCTTCGCGTCGCGTTCAGTATGTCATGGCCTTTAAAGTTTAGCCACTATTACGCAAATTATGGATCAGTTTATACAAAATGATCCAAATTTTGATAGAAGTTCCGCAAGACGAAGTATCACGGATGCGATGACTCGCTATCGACAATTGCTTGCTGAACGAAAGAGAAAAAGGCAAACGGTTTTTGTTAGATGATTCTTAACGAAAAGACAAAAAACGTATCGAATGAGGAAGAACTTTCCTCTTCACAAACAAATTATTTACTCGAATATTTTTGATTTTCATGAATGATTTCCTCATCCAAACATAAATTATTTACTCGAATATTTTTGATTTTCATGAATGATTTCAATACAAATCGATAATAGCAATAAAAATATCTTTAATTATTGTAATAAAATAGACCAAACAGCGAAAATTGTGTGCCGATTAAATATGTTTTAAATTATATTTCTCATTATTATTTATTAGGGAATTTCCGTACAGCTACGACTCATCACCGACCGATAATTAAAGGACAAAATTATCGTTTCGGAAAGTTATCCGGAATCATTTTTGCAACTCCTCGACAACAGATGCTCTAATATCGTAAATTCTCTTGATTCTTATAAATTATTTCTATTCTATCCTCTATTCTGGATCGCATCGGACAGCAAAGACATGGCTTCCTTCTCGTCCCGAAAATACGACTAAAAATGGTTTTTTATCGGTCAACGATACGACCGATACACATACGAAAAGAAACGATACGAGTCACAGATGACTCGTATCGTTTCTTTTCGTATGTGTATATAGATGATCTCTGCTCTGACTGATAAAGTCCACGCAGACTGTAGACTTTATCTGTCAGAGCAGTGATCGGATTTGAGTCGTAGCTGTTCGGAAACTCTCTATTGAATTCTTAAATAAGCGGATGAGAATGAAAATAAATCGATATAAATAAATAATATCACCATTAAACTAACTTTTATTATTATTATTATTATTATTACTATTTTCTTAATAATAATATATTTGAGAAAATATTAATAAATCAAATTGCCGATATACTACTACAATTTAAGAAGTTATATACTGGGTGAAAACAACTATAGAACATGTTAATTACTCAGAGTATCATTTGCTTTTTGTTCATTATTATTTTATTTTAAAAAAGGTAATAAAGAATGTAGCCAAATGCAGATTTTCTTCTGAAATAGCAGTAAGTTTTTTAATCGAGACGTCCAAGCATAGATCGCTGAAAGGATCGTAAGAATAGCAGTATTTACGAACCAACGATACCAACAACATTCGTGATGCTATCTCTAACACAACGACACCTGTCTTTCCGCATGATTTTTCTACTTGGTAAAACGTGTATATGTATAATCGATTGAAATAACTAAAAAAATGTAAAATATAATGTCAATAGATAGCAATTGTTTAGAATCGTCAGAAGAAAAATACTCACCAGCAGAAGGAAGATGAACGGAGATCAATGTCGTCTCTTGTCAATTGATATATTATATTTTGTAAATTATCCGAATATAATATTAGAGTATTTTTGAAGCTTCAGATAAGCAGTTTGACACTTCCAAATAATCTGAAATATCGATAACATCGAAACAATTTTTATGTTTCCTTTAATAATCGAAAATTATAATGCCAATGTCAAAAATTATTTTAATTAATACGTTCAAATATTAAATGTTTTGAATGGCATGTTTATTTAGACATGTCATTTACAACATTCAATATTTGAACATAAAATAAAAATTAGGGGAACTTGCCTAAATCGTACCCTCTAAGTAAACATACTTATTATATGAAGAATAATAGAGAAAATTAAACAAAATTAATAGTAATCAACTCTATACTAATAGAATCAACAGTTTTATAAACTTAAAGAACAAAAAGTAATCAACTTCTATAAATAAAAGCGATTTTTTTTAAATGTGGATAAAGTACGATTTAGGATTAATGTGTCTAAATTGTATCATATTTATTCTAATTCGTACTTTCAAATCTAATGACTGCAATCATCACATAAATATTCAAAAAGTATGTCTACCTATTCCCACACAAAGCTGGTGTACCCATATTTTGCATTATGTTCATTGTATCATACCAGGGCCGGTTCAACATATGATCGAGCGAAGCGCCTGTTCAGGACGCCGATATTTAAGGGGCGTAAACGGCGCTCGCACATTTGTGCTTTGTAATTATTATTATTGTTGTTGTTGTTGTTGTTGTTGTTGTAGAAAGACATTATTTTTTAAACATAATTTAAACGGTGCGGACTCTCAAGTTCCGCTCACCGTTGCACTTCCGATTTCTAAAAAAACTGGAGGTTTCGAACAAGAATTAGAACACGGACCTGCAGAATAGTAAGCCACAGCTTTATATTTGCTTTTTTGCTAAAATTTTGGCAGTTCTGTGGACTGTACTAAGATTTGTCTCGTCCACATTGTATTTGATTTGCTATGAATTTTTCTTTCTCAATAATACCTTCATATTTATCAAAAAAATATAGAAAGACATTATTTTTTACACATAATTTAAACGGTGCGGACTCTCAAGTTCCGCTCACCGTTGCACTTCCGATTTCTAAAAAAACTGGAGGTTTCGAACAAGAATTAGAACACGGACCTGCAGAATAGTAAGCCACAGCTTTATATTTGCTTTTTTGCTAAAATTTTGGCAGTTCTGTGGACTGTACTAAGATTTGTCTCGTCCACATTGTATTTGATTTGCTATGAATTTTTCTTTCTCAATAATACCTTCATATTTATCAAAAAAATCCATAACATTTTTAGGATAAATTTAAGCCATGGTGGTACGAAATCAAATTTTTTTCAGACTATAGGGCACTGAACGTTGATGTAAAAACGAGAAATAAATTTGAAAATAGACATAGTACGGTTTTAGACTATAGGGCACTGAACGTTGATGTAAAAACGAGAAATAAATTTGAAAATAGACATAGTATCATACAGAAATTTGTTTCACTGATTCTCACGAATAATCGTATAAAATCCTTAAGAATCAAGCAAAAATTTTAATGAAAAGTAATCCGAAAACTTCTGTCGGCCGGATGGCCGCGTGGGAAAGCTTCGGCTTACCACCCTGGAGGATCCGGGTTCAAATCCGGATCCCACACCTCCAATTTTTCAGGAGGGGTCCGGGCCCGGCCTATTGAAACCCATCCTTCAACCATCCGGTTGACCCCATCATGGGTGCTGGCCAGCCTGTGATGGGAGCTATAAATGGCCGCCGCCAGATAAAGAATATCCCATGAGGATATGGCGGAGTAACAAAGAGAAAATCTCAAATCGCTCTTCATAAATGTCGTACTTACTGGCATTGCTTTTCCATAGCGTTAGAGTTTAAGGGTGCTGGAGTGCTTCCTGCATCAAAAAGTAAAGGCGAAATGCATACGTGTAATTGAGATGTGTGACACTGTTCCTGTCTACCAACTATAAATACTATAAAATAAACAGATTTTAAATCGGAAAATCAAAATAGCAAATATAAAAAACACAAACACCGTGTTACATTTTCTTACTTACATATTTCTAGATAGTATAAAGCAATTTGTTTATTTTGATTCAATAAAACAATAATGGCGGATACTTACGAATGAATAGAGATAATAATACGTGCAGCGTCTTCATGTCTGCAGTAATAATTGTATATGATAATTATTTCACGATTGCAATTAAAACTTATGTTTTGAGGAAAGATTTTTCGCAATTTATGCAATCCCATGAAATAATTTACCTGAAGTCAAATGATTAACTAACGTGACTCCACGTCAAATGCTACAAAATAAATACATGAATAATAACTATTTATGGCGCTAATCTTAGAAGATAAATGTAAATATTTCGAAATTAACAAAGGTAGTTCTGTATATTTTTCTTAAGAATATTATATTCAATACTCTTCTTTCAGAAACAGCATTCCTTTCTATTGGTTGTAATTCATAAACAGAATCACCAGTGCTTCGAATTTAGTCGCAATAATCGTAATCATTATAAATTTGCAGTATAAAAATTAGGACGTTGTCTGAATTCTTAGATGATTTCTGTTTTTTTTTTTTCTCTCTCTCTTTTTTCTATTCCAATCCAATCCTAGCCGTTCAATCGTGTCCAGTTCTTGGCTATTCTATGGGTCATGTCCCTCCAAGTCTTCCTGTCCCTGACCAATCCCGCAGTTCCTCGATGTTCTTGCCCGTGTCCTTCTTGATTGTATCCAGCCAACGGGTTTTCGGACTTCCTCTAGGTCTTGTTCCGCTCATCCTCCCGAGCATCACATCCTTCTCCAGTGAGTTGGCCAGCATCATATGACCGAAAAAGTCAGCTTCTGCCTGCTGATCTTACCTTCTAGGGAAAAATCGGGATTGATGCGCTCCAAGACTGCTTGTTGGTGACCCTCACTATCCAGGGGATTCTCAGGAGTCTTCTCCAGCACCACAGTTCGAACGCGTCAATCTTTCTCCTGTCTGCCTGGTTAGGATCCAGGTCTCACACCCGTAGGTGGCAATGGGAAACACAATGGCGTTGACCAGTCTGCGCTTGGTGGTGATTGATACAACCCCCCTCAACCCACTTCCGGCTCAACGCGCCGAGGGGGTGGCAACGTACGACTCACCATTTGGGGAGGTTTTGCGGCGAAGTGATGTGGGTTGGGGAAAGCAATGGTGAACTACCCTGTAAAAACCTCACCTCGAAATTCTATGGATCTTTTCTATTAAATTTTTGAAATTAATGCTATTTAAGATGTAACAAAAAATAATATTCTGCCTTTGTTATGAATCTCTTTGTCATAAATGCTAATCTCTCATGCAATCTGTAAATACAAAAGAGATTTTGCGAAAGAACAAAGCGCACTATTATAGTATTATTTAATTTAATATTCATAAATCACACTTGCAATTCATAAGATAGGATAGGATACTGTGTTTTAGCTTTTTCCAAAATCAAAAATAATTTAAAAGAAGATGTTTTCACGATATAGGATCAAAAACAAACATAGACTGATGATGCTGTAAAGATGATGGAAAAACGATACCATTAATTAAACAATACAGTCAATTCTCGTTATTCGCGGATTCCGTATTCGCCTATTCGACTATTCGCGAAAATTTATTTGTAACCACAAAACCGATATTCGCGGAACTTTCGCGCTTATTCGTGGATTTCCACTGAAACGGCGAAAATATTGTTACCAAATGTATAATATAATCTGATAAATCTAATAAATGCAAAATATAATCTGAATCGGTTTGACGAAAAATTTCTCATTACCTATCCTCGTTCACTGCACAGACCGCAGGTAGGCCGAAAGCCTGTTCATATAGTCCTCAGGTTCCATAGAAGAATGTGACACTATACTTGAATGCAGCCTCAAATTTAGAGACCTAACTACCTGCACATTTGTCCTTACGCTGAAAAAAAAGATTTTCTTTTTTTAGAAAATCTGAGGCAAAACGCGATGCAGACAAGGCTGACGTAGTTTTTCAATGCAATTCAGAAAGACAATGTGTCAGCTGTCACATCAAACATCTTGCAATATCAAAAAAACCATCAATCAAAAAATAAGATTTTATTTACTACATAGTTAATGTTTTCAAAAATTAAATAAAGATTACTGTAATTATAATACTGTGTATAGTACTATACACCGCAAATACTGTAATTATATATAAGTAATGTAATATACACTCAGCCCTCGATTTACACGGTAGATAAGTTCCTGGAAAAATCGTGCAAACCGAAATGGTGTAAAACCAGACACAGAATTCATACAAAATATAAGGATATGTTCAATTAAACTGTAAACCGTGTAAATCGATCTAAAGAAGATAATGAAAAGTCGAGGATATGTTCTTTGTATCCGTGTAAAATGAGATAAGGATTAAAGGAAAAAAGGGGATTGGTTTATTAATTTTTAGAGACAGTTTAAAGCTTATACTTTTTCAATTTATTTTTATAAATGAAAACATAAACATTAATTAACACCGAGTACTATACAAAAAAAATTAAAAATATTCCGTACAAATAAAAACAATAAAACCATTCAAACATAAATAGGCGAGCTGCATGCGTGAGTAGAGTTTAGTTA
>AYEL01084025.1:0-11498 GCA_000484575.1 Olivierus martensii
CGCGACCCCATTTGGGGTCGTGACCCATAGTTTGAGAAACGCTGCTCTAGATGAATACTATCACAACTCAACACTGCTTCTTGTCAGTTTGAGTTAAGTATACAGGCGGTATGCCTAAGGTCAAATCTATCCAATGAAATATTTGGGCATAAAAAAGTTTTGATGTCACAATTGTAATTGAAAACCTCTCTCTCATTTCAATGATATTGATATCTGGCTTTTTCTTCACTCCTGAAAATCAATATTTTTTGAGTTGTCACAGTATTCATCTAGGGGTGCAGTATCCTGTATCCAACAACTGTATAGTGAATTAAGAAAGTACAATAAATAAAATCTCAATAAAGTGTAATGTCTCATCTAACTCAAAAAAATAAAAAATTAGCCCTAACTTTGAAATTATAAGTTAGTCACATATGCATGGAAAACACTGGTTTGTCATTATTGATAAACTTTTAAGTTACCTAAGTTTGACACCAATTCCTTTTTATTTTTATTATATTAAATAAAGATGTATCATCGTTAGGCCTAGCAGAATCGTATTACATAAAAAATAAAAAAAATTCACAAGATTTATTATTACTTTAAATTCCACCATCCTGTTGGGTTATATGGGCAGCTAATTAAGCCCTTTATAGAGTTGATTGGATGTCGACGAATGGGAATTATGGCATAGCCCTTATTTCCCTTCCAGAAAAATAAAGGGGTAGAACTAAATATTTGTTTTTTTTTTCCGTAAGAAAAAATGTACGCTGATCGGCGCAGTTCACGTTGAAGTTGTCATTTGGTAATTTTCCGCAAAAAATGTACTTTTATTGGACTAAAGGATGAATACATTATACTTGTCTCATTGTAGATAAAACTTATAATTAAATTTTCCAACAATTAATGGCAATAGACCGAGACTCAGAAGGTAAACATTAACACGGATACAAACGGGAGATACTGTGTTTTCAGCCAAGATGACGTCACGGCGTACGTCAGACATGCGCATAAGCATACCATGTTTTCTTCTACCATGAATGACACTACAAATTGCTTCATTGAGATTGTTCTACTCAATTCTATTCACAAATCAACTTTGTCTTTGCCATAATTTCAACAAATGTTCGACATGTTCCTTCACCGCTCGGAGAATTTCCTAACCTCTTAAGTATTTTTCGATGCTGCAGTAGTTTTCTGTTGGATTTCCTTCCAACAGTTTCGGATCTACATTGGGATTTGTAGCAATAATTCCATGCAGAATAGCAAGATCAATCACTCTCAGAAAAGCTGAGACGTTCTACTGCCATAACATTGTCCAATTAAACTTCCCGCTATATCTCGAGAAATTATGCATTGGATATTCGATAAAACCAATCAAAACAACAAAAAACTTATTTAAAATCATTAAATGACATCTATACAAACAGACTAATCAGCATAAAAATCGTGTATATCTCGTAACTACAATAAATAAACACTTAAATTCTTTTATAAAATTTAATTACTATCAGTCTTCTGTCAATTTATGCTAATTAATTAGATATGGGACTTATGAAAAATCGCAGTAATAATTTACTCGTATATATTTTTATTAAATGACTGAATTAATTGAAAGTTTAAATCGTATACAACACAGTAAAAATACAAAAATTCAGACTTCTCGGAGATTTGATCAGTCCGGATTTTCGGGATGCTCGGGCAGTACTATTAATTCAAATTTAAGAAAGATTAGTGGAAATCATTGGTCTGCATTGATTGTCGATGCGCATGCGCCCTCATATAACAAAATTCAGGAAATTTTAAAAAGTTTGAGTTTTCGAAATATCCGTATTATTGGTTGGTCTGGATTTTTGGATTTTCACTGTAGGCCCTACAGTATAAGAAAACAGAACTTAAAAAAATCGAAAATTAATACAATAATTTAATTAAAATTAAAATTTGATCTTTAAATATTTTTTTAAAGTTAGATGGCTATGGATTTCAATATTTGTCAAAATCGGCCGGATTGACCGCTTAGAAACGCTTCGGCTTTCCACTCTTGAGGGCCCGGATTCGAGTCTCAGGTCTCATCCCTTGAAAATATTTATCATGGGGTCCGGCCCGGCTCGTCGATCCCTGTCCTCCACAATCCGGCTGACCCCTTCGCAGAGGTGGGTAGCCTGTGGAAGGGCCAAAGGGTTTGTTTCACCCCGCCAATACTAACGAAGGTTTTTCTTCCATCCTGGAAGAAAAGGTCAAGTCTTTTCTTCCAGAATGGAAAGTGGTGTCATCTGTTGACAAAAAAAATATTTGTCCCAGGTCCCAAGCATGGCCTCAAGCCAAAATCTGAGCATCACAGACGTAAATGGAATTTAATGACGTTATGGATAGTGAAAAAGAGTAAAATTTCGTGTATGGAGACCATTTTCTGTCTCTTATAGAATCAAATATCCATGAAATAACAATGATAAAGTTTATTTCTCTCTTAAACATAAATAAAATTTATAGCATCAATATGTATATATTTTTGTTTTTAGAATAAACGTATTATTATGATTTTTTTGCCAGAATACAGACTGTACGTTATTTATTATTATAATAAAAGTAATTTAAAACAGTACACCTTCTTATGATCAAAATTTATTGAGAAAAATGTTTTTGGAATACTGGTATTTACAGAGTTAATAAACAAAATCTAAATACCAGTGTTTCAATATATTTTTTTTATTTATGGTATCAAAATACTACTATCAATATCGGTATCTGGTACCATAAATAAAAGTATCTTAATATTGATATTAAAATTTTGACCGATATTATGAGCCCTACCTTACAGATATCGCCCACACACAAAGAGAATTTAACTGGACTGTAAAAAACGGGGATCAACGGTTCATCCAGGCCAAAATTAAAACCAAACCATGAATAAAGTTTCCAAAACTTTAAGATCCGGAATCGAATACGGTGCCTCTGGGTTGAAAACTGAAATATTTTTACGCGGAAAATTCAGCCGACACTTTCCGACTATTAGCCATTAAGCGATAGAACGAATTCAGACCATGTCATAGCCTCCTATATCTGTATCGGGTTTTTTATGTGCAGTTTAACGCTTTCCATTCTATATGATGAGGCATTATAGCTGCCCAGATCCATTTGCTTACAGCCTGAAAGATCGGAGTTTTCAGGCTATAAGCCAATGCTTTACCACAAGCAAAACAACCGGCAAACAATATTGAAACCAGGTCCCACAACTCAAAAATTTATGATATATTCTGGATTGGTCCATCAATCCCTGTCTTCTACAGACCAGCTAATTCTTCTACAGAGTCGACAGGATTGGTCGATTGGAAAAGCTTCGGCTTTCCATTCTGGCGGACCCGAATTCGATTTTCGGGTCCCACCTGTTGGAAATATTATTCATGGAATCCGGGTCAGTTTATCGATTCCCGTCCTCTATCATCCAACTAACCCCTCTGCAGGATGGGCAACCTTTGGAAAGACTTATCCACTGCTTAGTACCGGCAAGAAGGTTGTATCTGATAAGTACCTGAATGGAAAGTAGTGACATCTGTTCATAAAAAAGATCCTTCCACAAATCTGGGTCCGACATCTCTAATTTACTAGTTTTTTATTAGTTTGTCGAATCTCTCTAGGGATATATTGGCGATAGCCACTTTTAGCGCCCATGAGAGATTAATGGTATTCATGGTGAGATCAATCAGAAGATTGAAGGATGAGGTTCAATGTGCAGGCTTGGACTCCTTCTGAAAAACTGGAAGTATGGGATCTGAAATTGAATCCGGATACTCTAAAGTTGTAAAAGACTATTATATTAACTGCTATCCGGCTGATGGCCATATGGTAAAGCAGTCCTGATGATTGATATTTTTTTCATTAGACGTTCTGATTTAGACCTTTGAATCTTATTTTTCAGCTGATCTTATCAAGAGTGTGAACACATAGCGTAAAGTTAAGAAAGATTTTTTCGGGATTCCATGTCTCCAAATTTTTCCGAGAATGTTTGATTTGCCCAACCAACTGATCCCTCTACTATTAAGAATATAAGTAGTTATGGCGGACTATGGAGTGGCCATACCGTTTCCACTGAATAGAAAATAAGTGTAAAATACAAGAATAGGCAATGAAATATTAGAATAATAATAATAATAATAATAACAATCTCAAATTATGTTGAATATTTCCAATATTTCATTTACAAAGAATATTTATTACAAATCATATTGTTTTAAATGGAATTTAATTTGCTCGATTTGATTTGTGAATAAAAATGAAATTAATTTAAATCATTTATTTAAATAAAATTTTAAATTTTATCTATAAAAACAATTTATAAAAATATATATAATTTTTTTTTATGATCGAATAACAAAAAAAAAAAAAAATTATATTTTTGATAGAGGGCCAATGTCTTTTAGCATCATTGTCTCTACAATTTAATGTGAAATTATGAATTAAGATTGAAAATGTGAAAAACTTTGCCAAACAAATTAATTAGCAATTTTTACATTTTCGTACGAAATGTCTAAAAGAAATATTTCATTTTCGAAACCAGCAGAACCTCCATTTTTAAAGAGATTGAAAGAAAAGATTGGATATAAAGAAGGGCCTACTGTCGAAACTAAGGTGAGTAATTTATAATTAAAAATGGTTTTAATTAAAAAAAAACACACACACACACATATTTCGCTTTGGTTACATTAATAAATGCAAAATGAACATAAAAAAATGTGGATTTTAGAAGTCTTACTCATAAAAACGTCGATAAATAATCGTAAACTGAATAAACTTTTCAATACTTAGCAATGAGTTTGTTGGCAAAAAAGCTAGATTCATAATTAATTTTTAATAATTCCACAGAAATGCATATACAACTGTACAAATAAGCAGGTAAATAAGTAAATCTGAGAATTTTTTTTTTTAAGATCAGCCAAAAATTTATTAAAAATATATAAAGCAAAAGTGTTTTACAAATCATTCCCCAAGAACAAATCATAAAACATTTCATTTTTGTATTATTTAAATATTTTGACTGGTATTGATCTTTAAAAATCAAACACTTCTGAATAAATTCATATGTATTATATGACCTGTCTAATATGTATGGCCATATCTTGCTTTATCTTCATTAATATGGTACTTCTCAAAATATTCCATGTTTTTTTTTTATATTTCAAAAGGAAAATTATCATGAAAATAATATTTAGAATAGCTACATAAAATATAAATTAACACACAAAATGGACTGTGTGAGTCTGGAGCCTTCCTGAAAAACTGTAGGTGTGAAACCCAAAATAATACCTGATTCTCTAAGATGGTATGTGAATACTTTACCATGCAACCATCCAACCAAGTATTTTTAGGTCTAACACTATTGTGCATTTAATGAATAATAGCATAAACATGTTTTTAGACTTTTATGTGCATTAGAAAATGAAAAAAGAAATATGATTTTCTTTATAGTGACATTTGCTTTACAGTGGTGGTTTAGAATATCACTGTCATAATAATAAGATATGCTTATATGCATTTCTAAAATTATATTTTATCTCTGAATATTAAAATAATTATTAATATTGATTTAATATATTAAACAATGAAATAACAGTATTTAATAAACCTAACTCCAAAAAAAGTTAGAGAATATTAAATTGTATGTAACGGTACTGAAGAGGGACTGAGGTGCAGTCCGAAAACATTATACTGCAATAAATTTTGTTTGAACTTGCTAATTGAGCTGTTTTAATATATAAAAAAAGTTATTTTAATAAACTAAAAATTGATAATTAGCAATAATATTTTAAAGCATAATATATATTTATATATGTATATAACCATCCCAAAGTTATGTGATATTAGATTTCAAGACCAGCAATGTTAATCAAAATAGATTTTCCCATAAATATCTTAAAACAGACAATTAATTCTGAACAAGGAAAAGATAGATAAAGGTACCCTGTCCTTGACTTATGATATTCTAATTTTATGATGGCCCTTAAAATATTCTAAACTTTGCTGATTTCATAGCATATTCTCTAGAAATATTTGTTTTGTTTTATTAAACAGGTAGTAAAGCAATCACTTACTGCATTTGCCAGGTTCACTTCCAGATGATTTTATAACCTTGAGGACCTGGGATCAAATCCACAATTATATTATCTTGAAGATTTCAGTATTCCATTGTCTATTATTACTATTAAAATTATTAATACAGGAAAACCTGTGCTAGGTGGCCACTTTTCAGCAGCTGAGATTGTTACCACCAAGCACAGGTTGGCCACCAGACACAGGTTAGCTACATATTTCTTTATTAAACATCAAAGTTTAAAATACAAAGTTTATGACACAATTTCACAATGTTAATTAAATCTAAGGAAAGAAATCACTAATTAATGTCTGTTTTCAGGATTTTTACACTTTAGAATGCTCAGCTGATAGAAGATCTAGAACCCATCTGGCATTTCTGATCAAAACACGATTTGCTGGCCACTTAGTAGAGGTTGCATACAAGGTGGCAAGGTGTTCTGGCCATGGTCACAGAACACAGA
Organism: Olivierus martensii; assembly: GCA_000484575.1. NCBI lineage: Eukaryota > Metazoa > Arthropoda > Arachnida > Scorpiones > Buthidae > Olivierus > Olivierus martensii. Next base: position 6,528 of record AYEL01084025.1, read on the forward strand.
TGGCCATTTTACACAGTTTAAAAATCCCACAATATGCTTGGGTAGATATTAAGGTGGCCACGGTTTGAAAGTTGGCCACCAGCATAGGTTTTCCTGTATTATAGGTCATTTTTGACTTATAATAGAGTTATCAATTATTTGGATTTCAACTTTTATTGTTTATTGCTAAATACAAATAATCCTTGATTTACAATCACTCATACTTATGATGGTGATGAACATAAAAAACACAAAACTACAAGAATTAGACAAAAAAAAAAAAGACACTTTTCATATACTCTATCATAGCTAAACTACAAGAATTAGAAAAGAATTAGACAAAAAAAAATTAAGCTACAAGAAATAGACAAAAAAAAAAGGGCACTTTCATATATTCTATCATAAAATTAAACTACAAGAATAAAAAATAATAAAAATGTTGTACTACATTTTTATTTTTATTCTTTGATAGTACATTAATTCTGTGATTGGTGACCTGTGGTAATTCTATGATGAATTCAATGGATTTGAATCCCTGACCCAATGATAGAATATATGAAAAGTGTCTTTTTTTTTTTTTTTTTCTAATTCTTGTAGGGTTGTGCGAAATATGTAGATATAGGGAAAAAACATCTCTTACCCCATAATTTTTTGCTTTGTAGGTGATATGCTCACGTATTTATTAAGATAATGTATAGTGTCCTAGTAAACATTAGAAATGAAAAATCAGTAAATTTTTGGCATTTTTGACTTATGACTATTCTAACTTTTGATGATATTGTTGTTTCAAACCCTCCATTGTAAGTCATGAGTTGAGGACTATTTGTAATGCTATCAAATGAAAATATTTTCTTTATGATGCTATGATATCATAAAGACTCTCAATATCCAGATTGTATTATTAGAGTTATGAATTAATTGGAGTTAATCTGCAACCTAGAAGTGATGTTTAATTATCAATGCTTTATTTTAGATATGATATATCTGAAAGATTTTGAAATTTCCAAATTTCTTTCATTATTATGTCTTAAATAATTAGATCAAAATTAGATTAAATTAAAATTACAAATATTGCAATAATTTCTTGTAGCAAATTAATAAATTTCTTTTTTCTTTTTCAATAAATTATAAAACTTGTAAATATCTATGCAATTTTTATTCTCTTAATATTAAATGCATACGGTCAATGTTTTGAATATTTTGCAGATTATCTAGAGCAATGTTTCCCAACTATGTTCTGCAAAACATCTATAAGTGTTCCATAAAAAAAATTATGAAAACTAATATAAGTCTCATGTGATTTAATTAAAATACTGTGCCAAGTTGAAATTCGTCGCTAGTTTATTTTACATAATTACAATTTGATAAAAAAAAAGTTTGTTTTGCGTAATTTATTTATTTATTAATATCTACCTATACTATAAAATAATCAAAGTATTCTGTAAAAATTTCAGGATTTATGAAGTGTTCCGTTATAGAAAAAGTTTGGGAAACGCTGATCTAGAGAATCAGTTTTCTGGATAAATTATTTCAGGAATACTATAATTAATTGAGAGCCTACTAAACAGGGTTGCAGAGTTGGATGGCAAATGTTCCAACTCCGACTCCACCTTTTAAAAAAAACTTGACTCTGACTCCCTGAAATTTGTAAGGTCCAACTCCGACTCTGCAACCCTGCTACTAAATATCTAAATTTTATCATCTCACCTTTCTTCCATTGAGTGGCATTTTTATTTTTTTGAAAATACTTATTATATCAGTTTGAACCTGAGTTCATAAGTGTTTTCAAAAAATATCAAAATAAAACAGAAAAAACTAATTTTTGAGATATGCTACAGGCAGAACTCAATTTTAGACAAAATTACTTTTGCCTCATCTAAACCTAATTTCAACAAATAGCAGTCAGTGAATGCCAGTTTTAATTGCCACTGTTCAGATAAAACTAGTTTTGAATAGGCTAAACTAGTACTGACTGAAATCAAATTAGGCAAAATTAAGTTACTTTAGACAAAACTAGGTGGGGAGAATTACAAATATGTGCATTGATCAGTATGACATGTGGTATAGATAGATGTCTTATTAAAAGTTTCATTATCAGCAAATATCTAAAATGAATGAATAAATTTATTGATATAACATAGAAGTTCTTTACAGCAGCATTGCAATATACAATGACAAAGGATTTGTATGAATTTGATACAAGAGGTAATCAAATAGATATATTCTAATTATTTAATAATAAACTCAATAAGATTTAATACATTAAAAATATATATAGGAAAAATGTCAAAATACGTCAAGAAACAAAACAAACATAAAATTAGAGCAAATCATCTAATTTTATGTTTAATTCATTTTTCATCAATTGAAGATTTTTGAATAAGCCAAAAATTTTTTTGGGTTGTAATTTTATCATTGTTGAATAAATTGTAACTTGCCAAAAGCTTGTTTTACTTATGAATGTGTACACAAACAAAAAACTATGAAAATGTTGTCTTACTGAGTGGACAACACTATGAAAATGTTATCTTACTATTAAGTCCACTCTAAGAATAAACACAAATCAACTGCAGTATTTTGAACTTTATGTTAAGTCCATTCACAAGAGTAATGCTAACCATGGTCTCCTCTGATTTTGTCAAATTTTTTGTATGTTATAGTATTACCCTCCCACAAATCCATGATAAAGCAATACAACACAACTCTCAAGCATTCCCAAAAAAAAGGTTTAAAGTTTTTTAATGTTCTTTATATATGAAGTCATCTTGACAATTTAATAAATGCTTTCATATCAGATACATTCATAAAAAATATCTGAAATCCCTTGGATATTTTTTCATTCATAAAAAAAATGGCTGATGAATAATTCAGTTTATAAATAAATTTACCAAACACAAAGCATTTCGGATGACATACTATGTCTCAAGTTACAAAACGCAAGCTGTCAACATAAACATTTTCAATGATAATGCCATGTGTCACTTTAGAAACATTTTAAAACGTAGATAAAAACAAATCACACTGGACACTTTTTAGTGAGACAGAAGCCCAATGGGTCTGAAGCAGAGTTGAGTGGTGTCAAGAGACAGAAAAAAGAAAAAGAATCCCTTCCAAACAATAACATTTCTCTTAACTATAAACAACTGAGTTCTGCTGCTTCTAAAAATACAAGAAATCACAACAAGCACTTGAAGCAGGATAAATACACTATTTTATTATTAAATATAATAGTGTATTTATCCTGCTTCAAATGCTTGTTGTGATTTCTTGTAACATTTCTCTTCCTCACCGCCTTCCTCTAATGTCGTCAACTCTTCTCCATATAGGTACAGTAAAACTAAATTCGTCTATATTTGATCTGCTTAGTGTTGTGTTTATCTTTTCTGTAATAATAGTTTTCATTGATTTTGTGTTAAGAACTTGTCACAGATTACTGTTATAAAAGTTTAAATAAGCAATCATCTCAGGTCCAGGAATGGATTAATCCATTTTACATTAATTTCTGTGGAGAAAATAGTTTCGGTTTACGAACAACCTTCAGAAACTAATTAAGTTCATGAACCGAGGTTTGACTGTATAAAATCAGCAAAATTGGAGGGAACTCTAGTTGGCACTTCCTTTATGATTAGACTTTACATTTGTCCACTCAGTAAGATGACATTTTCATAGTCCTCTGCTGTGTACACATCCAGAACTAAAAACAGACTTTCAGCAAATTATAATTTATTCATCATTAATAAAATTTACAATTCTATGATGGGTTTAACCAGAAGGTTGAAAGATAGAATTCAGCAAGCCTGGTTGGGCCTGGACTCTTCTTGAAAAATGATGTGAGATACCCAGAATTAAATCTGAATTCTTCATGATGATAAACAACTGTTTTATTATGCAGCCTATGCTAGAAACATGGACAGGAAAATAACTTAAGCATTTCATTTTTATTTTTATGTTGTGTTTTTTAATTTTATTCATATAAAGTTCTGATAGGTATGAAATAAGCATTTCTTTGTTTTAAAATTAGCATTTGCATGCTACTACTTTTTAAAAGAATATTCCGAGCTCTAATAGTTGGAGAACATAACCTCCATTTATAATATTGTGCCTCTGAAGAATCATGCTCCGAGTTATGATGGATTCAAATTACTGCTGAAATTTTTGAATGCAACCCCATCATAAATTGGGGACCTCTGTGTTTGTATATATATAATGCTTTAAAATATAATAATATTTTAAAGTATCAAGACCAATCATCAAGGTTAATTTTTTATTATAATTTCTTTTGAATTAAGTTTATTAAATATTCCCATTTCACTGTTCAATATATTAAAACAGTAATAATAAATTTAAATATTCAGAGATAAAATTATAAATACATTTGTCTACCCAGTAAGATGACATTTTCATCAAAAGGTAAATGACACAAATATGACATACTGTATATACTCGTGTATAAGCCAAGGTTTTTTCCACAAAAAAAATTTTCTGAAGTGGGTGGGTCGGCTTATACATGGATCAAAAAAAATCAACTTTTTTTTTTTGGCTGGAGAAATTGAAGTAATAAGCAAAGCCATAACTTATTGAATGTCTCCTGAAGACAGGAAGGAAATTTTGCAATAATTCATTTAATACAATACCAGGTAAAATTTTATCTTACCCCAATGCAATCAAGTGTGTCGCACCACTGACTCCAACCTGCATCTATATACCATAATCAGATAGTGACACTGTGCTGCCTGATACGACACAACGTGAAAACTCGAAATCTTACATAGGATTCATATTTGAGTGAAAAAATATATTTATTGTTCATTATTATTAATTAAGAATATTTTAATTCATTCACTAGTAATCGATAAATACTTATTATATTTATTCATTGATGATTTAATTAAAATAAATTATCTAAAACAGTTATGCTATTATTATATACTCTTCACTTTTTCTTAAATATAGTCAATAACAGTTCAAAAGCTCATTAAAGTGAAAAAGGAA
>AYEL01084026.1:0-53461 GCA_000484575.1 Olivierus martensii
GATGTTTATATTAACTATTCTATTTTTTAAATTCTTTGTTCTATAAACTGTTCCATTTTAGAATATAAAATTCTGTGTAACGGTACTGAAGAGGGACTGATATGCAGTCCGAAAACGTTATACTGCAATAAATTTATGTAGAACTTGCTAAGTGAGCTTATTTTATTACATATATGAAAAAGAAAATATTTTAATGTAAGTTATAAAAATTTATTTGTATTTGTTAACTTGATATTTTCTGAAGCTATGTCATCCTGACGATAATGTCATACACAAACATCAATCTCGCTTCGGAGGAAAATAAAATTTTACTTTACCTGTTGCGATCGAGCGTATCGCGCCGCCGAATCCAACCTGGATTTATATAGTGCATCAGATAGGCGACGCCGCGCTGCCTGATGCATCACAATGCAGAAATTCTCAACAATAATCCAAGAATCTTATGTAGGCGTGCTGTGTTGGATGACTTTAGCTGGATTATTGTTGAAGAATTTCTGTGTCGTGGCGAATCAGACAGCGTGGCGTCGCCTATCTGATGCACTTATACAAATGCAGGTTGGAGTCTGCGATGCAATGCAGACTCCAACCTGCTTCAGGTAAAGTAAAATTTTACTTTTTAAATTGATATATTGGTGTTTGTATTATAATATTGGCCAATCAGGTGCCTCTGTTTGACACAAACAAACTACCTCTTCCCCGCTCCCCGTTCTAGAGATATACGCACTGCGCTCACTTACCCAATGCGCTCAGTTACCCCGAATGACTCTATGCAACAAGTCAGCGTTTCTCAATTTGTGCTGGTCTTTTCCCTTGAAGGAAGACTCGAGGAATCCCAGGACTTTCGAAAACGCTTGTCTACAGTATATGCTATATACAACTATCATCGGAAAGGGGCGTTATATCTGAGAGGATAATGATTTACCATTCATCCTTAGTCAGTTTCTTCTTCATAAATGATAATGAATGAGGAACATGTCTGCGTGTCTCTTATTCATACTCTGAAAATCATTTATTCTCAGGTACTCGTGTCGGCCAGATGACTGCGTGGTAAAGCTGTGGCTTACCATCCTGGATGTCCGGGTTCAAATCCAGGTCCCACACCTCTAGTTTTTCAGGAAAGGTCCGGGCCCAGCCCGTTGAACCCCATCCTTCAACCATCCGGTTGACCCCCATCTGGTGTTGGCCAGCCTCTCGAGAGATATACTGTATCTCACGAGAGATATGGCGGCCTAACAGACCTAACCTAACATAACCTCAGGTACTCATCCATTGGTTTTCTCCATTTTTTGACATCACATTTAGTATCCACATAATCAGCATACACTCCTTCGTCAGTCACTCTTCATTTGTTCGGTCCAGATGATAAAATCATCTAGATTTTGGCTTATACACTGCATCAATCACATTATTTTTCCTTCACACTACTTCTGTATTTCGTGATTCGAAATAAAATCGTATTGCATCACTTCAGCAACACTCTTCAAGTATCTCATCTTCAGTGTACTCAAACGATTTTTATTGCTTTCTTATTATACCCAGGTCCCATCTGATACATACTATTTAAACTGCTCTACCGCTATTCTGAGCATTCTAACTAGTGATCAGAAATGGCTTTTTTTTATAATTTTGTGGCTGCTATAATTATTTTAATTTTCTTTAAAATGGAGAAAATAATAGATAAATAAAAAAAGGTAGTATAAATTGTAACCATCGCAGAATTTTCCACTGTACTATTTATAAATCGTGATACCTATACAATTTGTACTTACATACAGTTAAGTTATACTCGGTACAAGAGAACTTGATCGACTGTGACAAATCGAATAGGATGAAATTTTCCTGGATAGTAGTAGTCAATATTTTGAGTTTTCAAGAAAAAAATTAATTGAAATTCATATAGTATAGAAAACCACGTTTCTTTAGATCAAAAGTGGGAATATATTTATAAAACTAGCTTCAGTTTCTACACGAAATAAAAAATATGAATGTAGATGATATAGGAAATTTTTTAAAGAAATAATATATAATTTTTTATATTAGAACAAGACAAAGAGAAGAATTTAATTCATTGAGAAATAGGGATTTTCCCCAATAATAGCATTGTTTCTCTGAATATCAACAATAAATAAATAAAGCAAAAATTTAGGTATCATGGATTCGTAGTAATGATGAATCGAATCGAAATTTCTTTATTTCTTTAGAAAGAAAATTGATCGATAATAATATATTCTGTAATAATGAGATATAATAAACATCTTTATGAATTTTAGAGAAATAAATGATTTTCTGCACTTACAAATTATGAAATTGAACTTAAGTATATTGAGCTGCAACACGAATTGAAAAAGTAGATTCCTCAACAAGTGGTGGAGAATCTAGGAAGGTAGCAAAATGCTTTATTTTTATGAAATAAGGAAAAATATTCGGAATACAAAATAAATTATAAATATTTTGGTCTAGTAGGATATTTTTCTCTTAATTACTAGCTATTGAAATAAAGGAGTAGATAACAAAAGACGAATATGATTGAGCAAGCAATGAAGCGTACAGTCGGGAATTTCCCAGGAGAAAACTGCTATTTTTTTACTATTGGGAAACTTATTTCAAATATCAGTACTCGGGAAATTTTCTAAATAGTTTAAAATTAATATCTTGTGAAATGATATAAACGATTCATGATTGTGCAAACATCGATTTATAAGATTTCGGATGCATTTAAAATTGTCCGAGATTCAGCTCAAAGTTTCGATGAGTATTAAGGCAGTAATTATTGATGTCATGGAAATTTTAACATTATTCATGTACTTGTAAACTTCTCACACATTAAACTGTATTACCATCGATTTTTGGGGCATAAAATTCGTTGAATTTTAGGCCCAAAACTTGATGGTAATACAGTTTAAGTGTGAGAAGTTTCCTATTTATGAATAAGTTCCCTATTTATCAATATCAGTTCCCTATTTATCAATAAGTTTCCTATTTGTCAGTATCAGTTCTCTATTTATCAGAATCAGTTATATTTAGACATTTCCAAATTAGAAATGTCTAAATAGAAAACTGATTAGCATCATTCAATTCTTATTGTATATTATCCATTTAACAATCTGTTAGTAGGCCTATAACGAGAAAAAAAAAAAAGAGTTTATTCATCTTCATAGACATCGAATCAGCAAAACATACTAATCATTTTTTTTGATCGTGCAGCAAAAGCTTATAATGCTATTCATGAACTCTAAAATATATATTTTTAACAATCGATGGTAATAAAGTTTAAGTATGAGAAGTTTCCTATTTATCAATAAGTTCCCTATTTATCAATATCAGTTCCCTATTTATCAGAATCAGTTATATTTAGACATTTCCAAATTAGAAATGTCTAAATAGAAAATTGATGGTAATACAGTTTAAGTGTGAGAAGTTTCCTATTTATGAATAAGTTCCCTATTTATCAATATCAGTTCCCTATTTATCAATAAGTTTCCTATTTGTCAGTATCAGTTCTCTATTTATCAGAATCAGTTATATTTAGACATTTCCAAATTAGAAATGTCTAAATAGAAAACTGATTAGCATCATTCAATTCTTATTGTATATTATCCATTTAACAATCTGTTAGTAGGCCTATAACGAGAAAAAAAAAAAAGAGTTTATTCATCTTCATAGACATCGAATCAGCAAAACATACTAATCATTTTTTTTGATCGTGCAGCAAAAGCTTATAATGCTATTCATGAACTCTAAAATATATATTTTTAACAATTTGTCTCCATTTTGTGTGTGTGATGCTTGTCAGTTTAGGGGGTCACCCTGGTGTACAAAATTGGATGTAAATGGATAAATAAATAAAGGCTTGTTATCAAATAGCTGATGTGATCAAAATATTGTGTTTGTGCCTCAACTAATAACTTTTGAACTAATTAATAGATTTACATTAAATATGAAAATGATTGTCTGTCAAGCATGGATTACAACCATGTGCATGATTACATCCATGACAGCATGGATGTAATCCATGGTTAACAGACAATCATTAATAAGATAATCTATGGTTAAGATAGGGTTAATCTATGGTTAAGATAATCTCGAAGTGGCATCATTCGATTCTATAGCTTCAACCATTTAAAAATGGCGGACGATCAAACTTACGAAATTTCCCTGTAATAAGTGTGCTATTCGACATACAAATTATACCGTTGAAGGTGATTTTGGTGACTGTATCTTTCTGTATCTTTTTCTGATCTTTTTTGACTGTATCTTTCTGTATCTTTCTGATCTTGATCTGTATCTTTTTAAAATGAAGGACACGTTCAGAAAGTAGGCGTTTAATCCTTTCCAGAATTCCTTGTTATTTTTTAGCTATCGCAGCGCAATCTCTGAATTTCTGTACAGTATATTATTCGTTACATTATTATTATTATATATTATAAAATTTTCCCCTATTCGGGCATATTTTTATTTTAAATCTTTCTAGATTTATATAAATACTGTTATAAATAAAGAATGAATATCTTACTGTAAGATATAAGTACCGACTTATCTTAGTAGATGATTTGATATATTATAAAAATTAATATTTAAAAAAAAATTCAAAATTATTCATAAATTGATATTAATTGTTGGCACGATATACCATTTTTTTTTGTTTAATGTACGAGTAGTTTCTTAATTAAGATATGTAAAAAATAAAGAGAATCTGGTTTGATTGAAGTAAGACAGTTTCGAAAGAGGAAATATTTTATAGCAAACTACGTTCAGGGAAATGATAATCAGTTATTTGGAATATAATTTCACTCTTATCAGTTCATCAAAGAAACACGTAGTTCATATTATTCCTTATTCTAATAGGCCTACAATGGATGGATGACCAACTTTTTGTTTACCTCCGTTTTAAAGACGTAAATAAAAAGTTGGTCATCTTACCCCCATCCATTCGGCAGTTTACAATTAGATATTTAGTCTAAATACTTGAGATAAGATCCCATTATGTTTTTATACAGGGTGATTCAAAAGATTGGAGAAAAAATGAAGGAAAATGTAGAGGAAGCAATTATAAGCAAAAGTTCTTAGGATCATTTTTGATTTGAAGCTTTGTTAGAAAGATATAACACCTGAAAATTTTGTGACGTGTTACGTGGAATGTGGCTTGGCTTACTTTCGGCATTTTACACACGTTTTAACACCTAGAGAAAATGACGTCACAAACGTTTCAGGTGCTATATATCTTTTTAACGAAGCCCCAAATCAAAAATGATTCTAAGAACTTTCGTTTAGAACTGCCTACTCTATATGCTCCTTCAATTTTCACTCATCCTTCTGAATCATCCTGAATATGCTAAAGTAATTGATAAAATTTTTCACTATATTAGTTAATTTTATATATATTATATTTATAAATTAATTTGTCCGAAAATTATGATTTTATACAGAGATATTACTCCCCACTGTAAAAGATATTACTCATTTCTAAGTGTCTTATATGGAATTCGATATTCCTCTAAAACCTTGAAGCAATCAAGCAAATCATCTGTTCTGATATATTCCTTAGGGAGTTTTAATCTTTCCTGGCATCAGAGATATCGAATCTAACTCGTGAAGTGCATTTTTTGGGAATTTTTCCAGCGAAAATACCATAGATGAAAAAGTTTGACTCGATAGCATCGAAGCAGAAGTGACATTTCTTCCGTGGATTAAGATTAAGACACGTGAGTGAAGTGCACTTTTACTCACGTGACTTAATATGGTTAAATCAGAATAATAGCACCAGCAAAGTATTCTTTATACCATCCACGTCACGATTAATATAACGAATGGTACTTACACTATAATCGCCACCATTGATAATCGAGGATCGTTCTTAGATCGTACTATAATTGTGTGGCACCCACTATAAAAATAATTGGCATTTTGATAATAAAAATTACCGTTTTTGACTAAAAATATTATTATTGAGTTCTATAAACCCCAAATAGGTTCATATTGCTCTAACTTTGACTAATAAACGAGAAAACATTCAATTCTTATATATATTTTAATTTTAGTTAGGCTGATCCCATGATCATCATAATATTTACTTTAAAAGATGAAAATTCTAACATTTATTTGGATTTTTTCGACGACTGAAATGGTAAAAGTGCGCCTATAAGTGTAGCCATGTTATCTTATGGGCAGGGGCCCCGGTACGAACCAGGTTTTGGATCCCTATATATATATATATATATATTAGATTTATCAAACAGGTAAATGAGATCTGATTTTATTTAGAAATGTTTGAGTTTTTAAAGATCAATATCAATAAAAACTTTTGATGAATAAAAAAAATAAAATATTTTAACAATTTGTTCTTGAAATGATTTGTAAAACATTTATTTATTTTCTATATTTTTTAAGAAATTTTTGTTTAGTTTTTGGCCGATCTTAATAAAAAAAATCAAAACATTCTCAGATTTAGCTATTTACCTGCTTAATTGTACTGTTATATATACATTTCTGAGGAATTGATAAAAATTGGTTACTGATTATTTAAATTAATTATTTTTAATTAGAAAAACAAGAGATTTTATATATAGTTAATATTTAAAATTTTTCTATTTATAAATTAGAAATATTGATTTAAAAATACATTAAACAGAAAGAACAATTGCCAATTGATAATGATGTAAATGATGAAATAGATGATGAGAAGCCAGTAATAGTTGTTTTGGAGCCAAATGATTTATCAGAAGAACAAGTGAAAGAATATCAGGAAGGTTACAAAAAAAGTATAAAGTTATCTTTTTCAATTATCACAATAATTAAATAATAATTATTTTTTTGTAATAAAATATTTTTTCTTACATGACTTATTGACATTTTTTATGAGATTGAAAATGCAATATAGTATAATCATAATAATCTTTAATTTTAAAAATTCATTAAAATTTCAATTATACAAAATAATCCATAAAAAAAAATATTTAAATTTAGATTAAACATTATTAAAGCAAGATGTCAATTATAATAGTTTGTGTTCAAAAAGTCTCTCCACAGTAATATTGAAGAAAATTGGCAGGCATGCTTTGTCTTTAAGTCATTGTCCTATGCATGCTGAAATACTATGCATATTAGTCGTCTTCATTGTTCTACAGCAGTGTTCACCAAAATGGTTGGTACAGACTCTCAGGGGGTCGATGAAAGTTAAAGATAGTCTAGTAAGAAAACACCAAGCCCATCCTTCACATCAAAAATAAATTTTAGTTCAATATAAAGATATCATGTTGCTTGATTTAATTGTAAATATTTTTTAAAATACAATTTATTTATACACTGCTTTAATTATTACTATTCAGAAATCTTTTATAAAATTGACTTAAAAAACTTATTTAATATCAAAACTTTTCACTGGGGGAGTCTCCGGATTTTTATGGCATCATCAAAGGGGTTGTTGAGATAAAAAGTTTGGCTACCCGTGCTCTACAGCTTTATATTGGCAGTGTGATGCATTATTTGCATGTCCATGGTATCTTGTTTATGTATGTCTGTGTTCACTGCATGTAAAGATACTAACCTTTGCTTAATGTATATTTTAGTTTGAGCATTTGTTTCAAGCTGCTGATAAATACATAAGGTGCATCCCAAAAGTTTAAAGAATGGGATTTTTTGGCTGGTGCAATTTGTTTAATTATTTCCGAATGGAAGTTGCGTCAAAAGACGAAATAATACATGAGAATACATTGATTTATGCAGGAAAAAAAAATTATATTTTATTATTTAATTAATTAGCAACAAAAACATGTTTTTGACCTGTGTCAAAAGTTTAAAGAATTTTTCATAACTGTATGAAAACATACAAAATAATATTCTGAAAACAAATTAATTAATAGATGTAACTTCCATTTGCTTTAAGCACTTTTGATGGGGTCAACCATGATGGGGTCCTTTAACCATTAAAGGATAAAGGATGGGGTTCAACAGGCCGGGCCCGGACCCCTCCTGAAAAATTGGAGGTGTGGGACCCGGATTTGAACCCGGATCCTCCAGGGTGGTAAGCCGAAGCTTTACCACGCGGCCATCCGGCCGACACAACCCAATAGATTACTGCAATATCAAATAACAAAATTTCGCTTAAAAAAGCCCGATAATGCACTTCCCCCAATTATGTCCTTACCCCACTTCGCCTAATATATTTTTAAAAAGTATATGTTTAAGGGGCGGCAATTTGTCTTTTTTCAGGGCGTCATAAATGCTAGAGCAGGCGCTGCTATTTACGTTCAAGCAAGATTGATTCTTGCACAAACATATTCCTCTCACCATCACATATGACAAGAATAATGGTTGCGCCAATTTATTTGCACACATTCTTGTCAAAACAAGATTGATTCTTGCACAAACATATTCCTCTCACCATCACACGGAACCAAAATTGATTCTTGCACAAACATATGTTGATTCTTGCACAAACATATTCCTCTCACCATCACACGGGACAAGAAAATGATTTCGCCAATTTATCTGCATACTTTCTTGTCAATCTCGCTAGCTATCGTGTATAGCCACTTTTGTGATACATACACAAAGAATGTATTCATTTATCAATATTATTTTTTAATATACTTTTCTTGTGTTATTTTCTTAGTTTTTGTTTGTATGCAAAGAGTTTAAAAACATCCATAGAAACTATTTTTTAATTAGAAACATTAGAAAATAATTCGTCCTACTAATTAATAAATTCAGATAATTTTCTTTAAGTTAAAACATAAATATTTTATCAAACTGATTGATTGCTAACAACCTATTACATCAAAATGTTAAAAAATATTAGGTACCTACATAATTAATTTTGTAGAAACAAATTTACAACTTAATGTGAATGGTGAAATTTATTATGTTCATGCATTTACAACTTAATGTGAATGGAGAAATTTACTATGTTCATGGTTAATCATTAAAATTTGGAGTAACTCGATAGTGTACGTGTACGCTAGCGAGAGTATCCATTATTTTATTTTTTCTTTTCGAATAGAATTTCACAAATATGGGCTTGAAACTGTAATATGTTCTAGTTTATGCGGAGGGCCGTATAAGAAGCCTTCGCGGGCCTGATCCGGCCCGCGGACCGCCTTTTGCCCACCCCTGATCTACGGTATGGGCATCAACCATCGATGACATCAATATATCATGAAATAGCTAAACAAAAAACATATAATAGTATAAATGTTATAAAATCATTTATAATTATTTTTGTTTAAAGGAAAAATTATAAAAACAAAGCTATTACTGATATTATTAATTTAAACTCAAATTCATAATATATATTATATACATTATATAAATATAGTTTCATTTAATGAACAAAATCAATTCTTTCAATTATTAAATCTGAACTTAATTTTAAAATATCCGAATTCTGTAATATTATTGGATATTTTATTACTACAGCATATATCAGACAGTTTTAATTAAACATTTGAAAAAGGCTTTAACATTTATAATTAAACTTACAAGTTAATGTTTTTTACGATGAAAGTTTACTGGCAACAGTGTATCTAGTAAACACGTTTTTCGAATAGCGGAAATCGCGGTCCAAGTTTACAATTATGTCTGAGAGTTTTAAAGTTACAGCTGAAGTACATTTTGCCCAACATTTAGCGTCCAATCAGAAGAGGATTCGTGACAGAACGTTAAAAAGACTTCAAAAATGGTTGTCAGCTAGATCTGAATGTAATAATGGTAAGAGTCAATCTGTACCAAGATGCAAATTTAATAGAGTACAAGTTTAGAATAACAATACACACACAACAGACAAAGCACCAACCAGTGCCGTCCCTAGCGTTTTTGCCGCCGTAGGCAAACCCAAAAAATGCCGCCCCTATAGGGTTGTGTTTATTTTTTTTTCCGCTCTAGTTCAGGCGGTTTTGCCGCCGTAGTAGTTGTCTACGCCTAGGGCCGGCCCTGCACCAACTAAAAGATGACGATAAGTTGAATGAATTTTGAAAAAGAACTATATCTCTTTCTTGCCTGCACCAGATGTATGATTCTTGCAAAGTTTATTCAGTTTATCTTTCCATCGATGCTATTCCTGTTATGCTCTACTGTTCTAAACATTTTCCAAGCAACAAAAAGTTCTTTATACACTAGTTTAAAGAATAGAACTAGTTCGAAGGATTCGTTCAAAATCTGATCATTTATTAATGAGCACGTAATTTTAATTGGAAACACTACACAAATGTCTGCTTTAAGCAACTTCTAATTCAATTAAATTAAATGTGGATCTAGCAATATATATACTTTATATTTATATCCATATATGGGCAAATTAATAGATTACCTGCTAATGAAAGACATGTTGCCTTGCAGCTTTTAATAAATATGTATACATACATTTCCTAAACTATAATGTAGTTTCTCTACAGGCTAGTAACTACATTTTTTTAATGAATAAATATATATATATATATATAAGTGTGATACTGTGCAATGTAATGTGGCCCACATTCTACCAGCAGGTAATGTACTATTTAGTCCCTGTGCTTTCAAATCTTCTGTCTTTGCTTTGAATATCTCTTTAAAATATCATCAGTACTATTAATAGACTGCAATGCAAATTATTATATTTTATATGTGTATATATACACACATAAAAATTATTTCATGTATATGTGAATAAGTCAGGTGTGTAAATATGAAACCAGAATTCTTTAATAAAAAGTACACGTTCATCATATGATAATGGTTAAGAGTATTTTATTCAAAGTATTGCCCATTATTAGTTATACATTTTTCCCCATCTTTCTGGCAATGCGTGGATGCCATTGCCAGAAAAACTGTTCTTCTTTTGAGGCAAACTAGTTATCAAGCCAATTTTGTACATTTTTGTAGGAAGTGAAGTGCTCCTCAGCAAGTCCATGCCCCATTGATGCAAATAAGTGAAAATCAGACGGAGCCAAGTCTGGCAAGTAAGCTGCATGTGAAAGTATTTCCCAATTAAGTGCTTCCAACGTTTCTTGGTCGGTTTTGCTTTGTGTGATGGTGCATTATCATGAAGCAAAATCACTTTGTGTTGCCTTTTATCATACATATTCTGGTCGTTTTTTCACGCAAAGCTCGATTCAAATTGATCATTTGTTGGTAGCATTTAGTATTTACGGTTTCACAACGTTTAGTACTTACGGTTTCACCAGGTTTTAGCAGCTCAAAGTAAATCACACCCTTCTGATCCCATCAAACACAGAGCATTGTCTTCCGTCTGAAGCGATTTGGCCTTGCAGTCGATGTCGATGGTGACTTCTGGCCGAAGCGATTTGGCCTTGCAGTTGATGTCGATGGTTGTCCTGGAGCAACCCAAGATTTTTTGTGCTTTGGATTTTCAAAATAGATCCATTTTTCATCACCAGTCACAATTCGATGGAGAAATAATCGCCAGTCACAATTCGATGGAGAAATGACTTTCTTTTGTATCTGGCAAGCAGCATTTTGCAAGTGGTTTTTCAATTCTCCTGTTGTCTTTCATTCAGTTCATGCGGAACCCATTTTCCCAGCTTTTCGATGTTTCCCATGGCTTTTAAATGTATGGAGACGACTTCTTGTGACACATTCAATTGCTCTGCGAGTTGTTTTTGTGTTTGAGCGTCATCCTCATCCAACAATGCTTGCAATTCACTGACTTCAAACTTTTTTGGTGGTCTTCCACATTCTTCGTTTCTTACGTCAAAATAACCACTTTTGAATTTATTAAACCACTCATAGCATTGTGATTTACCAAGAGCATGCTCACCGTAGCTTTTGGATCTTTCCCATGGCTTTTAAACATATGGAGACGGCTTCTCATGACATATTCAATTGATCTGAAAGTTGTTTTTGTGTTTGAGCATCATCCTTATCCACCAATGCTTGCAATTCACTGTCTTCAAACTTTTTTGGTGGTCTTCCACGTTCTTCGTTTCTTACGTCAAAATCACCACTTTTGAATTTATTAAACCACTCATAGCATTGTGATTTACCAAGAGCATGATCACTGTAAGCTTCGACAAGCTTTCGATGTGATTCTGCAGCAGTTTTCTTCAAATGATGATAAAAAATCAATGATGTCCGCAAATCGTAACATGTAGACGCAAAAGTTGACATTTTTAACACGTAAAAAACATGCATTATTGTATGAAACTTGTGGTTTTGATTTGGGGATGTTGTTGACAGATGTCAAAAGTAAACATTGAGCCAATGATGCGGTTTGACGAAAGGTACATTGACAGGTGGCTCCATCTATTGGCAAATTCTGGTTTCATATTTACACACCTGATATAAATATTTTGATATGTATTTGAAAATCTTTTAGATAAGTTCTACTAATAAGATATTTGAAATTTATATATAATATAGTTGCTATTCACAATATATATTTTGCAATTAGTTTCTTTCAGTTATTAAAAAGTATAGTTAATACATTTTTCTCTCATTTTATAACAAAATTATTTCAAAAATTCATTTGTGAAAATTAAATAAAATAATAAGTATATTTATACAAGCTACAATTAATGATGTCTGCAAATCGTAACATGTAGGAACAAAAGTCAACATTTTTAACATGTAAAAAACAAGCGTTATTGTATGAAACTTGTGTGGTTATAAATTGGATGTTGTGACAGATGTCAAAAGAAATTTAATGATGTTTGCAAATCGTAACATGTAGGCACAAAAGTCAACATTTTTAACATGTAAAAAACAAGTGTTATTGTATGAAACTTGTGTGGTTATAAATTGGATGTTGTGACAGATGTCAAAAGAAAACTATGGCGATGATGACGCAGTTTGACAAAATGTATATTGATAGGTGGCTCCATCTATTGGCAAATTCTGGTTTCATATTTACACACCTGATATATACACATATACAGAATCATCAATCTTTTGTGTGTGTACACATATATGTGAAATAAATAGATCATTTAAACATTTACCAGTAAGTTGCTTACTAATATAATGAGTAAAAAAGAGAGAGGATATGGCACTAAATCTGAGAAATGGCAAGAAAATAATTAAATTCAATGATATGTAATTGTTGATGGGAAAAACATGCAGGATGAACAGAAGACATAAAGAAGCTCATAAACATGCAGGATGAACAGAAAAGAAAAAGGAAATATTTTGCCATAGTACTGGAAGATAAATTTTGCATAATACAATAAATGATAACAGATAATTTCATATTTTACTTGCCCATTTATCTGTTTCTTGTTAATAAGTTGAACTAATTAGTATAATTTCATAAAATTAAATAATGATATTTGTCATCAAAGGTAACTTTGATACTGAATTATTTAGCCCTGTAGCTTCTGCTATTTAAAAATAGTGGATATTTAAATTTCTGAGAAATTCTTGTAATATATCTTGAACTATTTATCTGATTTTGTAAAATTTAACAAAATAATGAAGTTATCAAAGATACAGTGAAAACTCTCTATGTTGGACACATTTTGTTCCTTCAAAATGTGTTTGACTTAGAGAGGTGTCCAACATAGAGAGATTCATAAAATTAAAATTTTTTCTAAGCATACTAAACACTGAATTTTCATAGCAATGTAAATCTTTATTCAAATCAAACTGAAAATCTTTGTTATTTTAAATCGGGTGTCAAACTGGCAGCCCACAGGCCGCATGAGGCCCTTGATGTGATATTTTGTGGCCCCCGACGCTCTTAACTAAAATGAAAACGAGAACAATATATTATGAGATAACAGGAAGTAACTGTTGCTTCGTAACTATGTCATATACTATGATGATTTTAATGAAATGTAATTGCACAAGTTTTTTTTTTGATTGGCCTCATCAGATGTATACGTACAGATGACACTGATCTTTCAGATCGGTAACACAAACTAAGTGTTTTCATGCAAGGACTACATTGTTTGTGCGAAATTTCTTACCAAAAAAGCCATAAATGAAAACCTGTATTTTTTTGAATAGACAAATACATTAATCAAATTCCAAACAATCCCTCTGAAAAACTTGTATAAAGGGTGTGCTAATGGGCTTGTTAAAGATTTATTTGTTGTGTTATTAACTTATTTAAAAAAATGTTAGTAGTTATGGATATTTGAATTTATAAAATTTTAATGAAAGGTTTTGTTTTTTGTACAGAAAATATGACTTTTAACGCATAATAGAAAATTAAAGATTGATAGCGAGGAATTAAATTAAAAAGAAACATGTATAATTAAAAGCAATTATGTAGTAATTATATATTTTTGTATATGCATAATTAAAAGCAATTATGTAGTAATTATATATTTTTGCAATATGTTCATTTGATTATACAATGTTTTTAATTATCCAATCTATATTTCTGAATCTCTACTCTAAAATGTAATTTAAAAAAAAATTTAAATATGATGTGGCCCACGGCAATCTTATAGGCTCATTAAATGGCCCTTGAATTAAAATGAGTTTGACATGCCTGTTTTAAATGAAACTCAAAAATGGCAAATATGCATTGAACTCTCAGTGCTTTCAATATAGGAATTATCTATTTGAAAAAAGTCTGTAAGTAGAGTTTGCCTTTTTTTATTTAACTTACACTTTATCCATACTGTTTCAATTTTTTTCTTACACCAAATAGAGTTTCAACAAGTTCTGGTTCATTATTAGAAAATGTGTATTGTTCAGATTCCTCTACATATTTGATAGCCATTTGATGAAGTAACAGTTGAAGAATTGTAGTTTCATGATTGTCCCATTCTCTTCTGACAAAATCTCTGCATGAATTGAGCTGGACATAATCTTTTCAGATACAGCCATTTATCAGATCATTTATCTTTTCAGAAAATTGTACGGCCAATGATGATCATTGGTCGTACAATTTTCATTTTCATGATGAACAAGACTTGTCAAAATTTGCAAAATCTTCAGTTGAAATTTCATGATGATAGTTTTCAGGAAGTCACTCAATTCTTCTCTTGTATTCCTTCCTTAGTGAAATCTATAGGGAACCTATCTTTTTTAAAAACATTTTTCTGAATAATTAATTGTGAAACTTCTTGCCATGAAACATAAATCCATCTCACTGCATCCAGAATAGTAACACTTTGTGTGAAAGATAAAACATTTTTCTGAATAATTAATTGTGAAACTTGCCATGAAACATAAATCCATCTCACTGCATCCAGAATAGTAACACTTTGTGTGAAATCATTTACTTTTGGTCTAATGTCAGTTCATTTAATTTTCTTTTATTCCTTTTTAACATCACTCAAAGGAAAGCTTACTCACAGTGACAGAAGAAACAGCACACAATTCTCAAAAAACAAAAATGTAAGAAATAAACCAAACCAAAATTAGCCAAATTATAGCTCAAATATTTTTGATGGTACAGTACTGTAATAAACTATTCAAATATAATTTGGTTAGTTTTGATTTGATTTTCTCATTTTTTTCAATGCCCAAAATTCACATTTATAGTAATATGTAAATGCTGCATTTATGAGTTTTCAGCAACCCTCTGATTGCATGACATATCAATGTTATACTTTTATCTTTTACCAATTCCTTTAATTAATCATCTAAACCTAAATGAAATTTAAGATCTTATTTCAATCAATAATCAAAAAGTGTCCATCTTATTACAAACAGTTGTTCAAGGTAAGCAAAAAGTGTCCATCTTATTATAAACAGTTGTTCAAGATACAAGATAGATATCCAGGATATAGAGGTTTGGACATATAGTAAAATATAGGGTTTTGTCAGGTTCCAGGATTCCAGGATATAGAGATTTGGACATACAGTAAAATATAGGCTTTTCTCCATTTCCAAGAAAATTCATTTAACATAGACAGGTGTCCAACTTGACAGGTTTTACTGTATTATCAACAACATGTCAATTAAACCCTTTATCTTTAACCATTTTAAAATGATAGATATTCAAACATCAAAGATTTTCAATTAAATGATCAAATTTTATAGAATTTATCAGGATTGCCAAATTTTAAAATTGAATTTGAAATAACATTAATTAATAAATAGATTTATCTATTTAAAAATGGTAGATATTCAGTTTTCTGATATTTTTATGTAATAGCTACGGAATTATTGTATGCTGTTGAAGATAATTTTGATGACATATATTTTTATCCTGTGTCTTTATTATTCTAAAATAAAGGGCTCATTCAGAAAGTAGGCAATTAGTTTTTTCAGAACTGCTTATTCTTTATTTATCCATCTTTTGATAAAGTGCACATTTCAAAAACAAAAAAATAAAACATGATATTAAATTAATTTAATAATTTGATGAAAAAAACAATTTTTTTTGAATCTTTTGGTCCTTTCAAATACAGTTATAATATTTTGGAATGTATAAAAAGGAATCAGAAGCAAAACAAATATCTATAGACTAAAATTCTGTACTATATCATTCAGGCAATTATATTATAGATTATATTATGATTATAAGATGATGACTTGCCATATCATTTTATAATCTTATATATAACAGTGATATAATTGGTAAATTATATGATTTGTCAAAGCAATTCATATACATACGAATCTATGTGCAAAGGTCTAATGTACTAATATCATCCTGTAATTTTGTGTTTGTTAAGTGTATTACAGTAATGTATAATGTAATAAATATTGATAATGGGAAATCATAAATTTTGGACATTTCCAACTTCTGACCAATTTCATCTTACTTTTGGAGTGTGATATGAATAATTTCTTAAATTAGGATTGTCTGTATTTGTGAAATATAACTAATTGACAATTAACTGCTTATAAAAAATTATTTGTTACTTCATAATATTGCAATTTGCAGGTTTGTCTTTGTATTGTGTAAACAACTTCTAAATTAAGTACAAAACCTAAGCACTTTCATAAGTATACATTTAAATTTCTAATTATATTTATACAGAAAACTTCAAAACATTGAATAATCAGCACTATAAGCAAGTAGTTTATACAGGTTTATTTCTGTAAAATGTTTTCGGACTCATCTTAGTCCCTCATCCAATTATATGATTTTTCATATAATTGGATGAGGTTTATTTCTGTAAAATGAAAACGTTTTACAGAAATAAACCTGTATAAACTACTTGCTTATTGTGCTGATTATTCGATGTTTTGAAGTCTATGAGAAGAAAGCAAATTGTATTTAGCTATTGATTATACAGAAAATTTTTAATAAAATTCTTTATTCTCAGAATAGTAATC
Organism: Olivierus martensii; assembly: GCA_000484575.1. Classification (NCBI taxonomy): domain Eukaryota; kingdom Metazoa; phylum Arthropoda; class Arachnida; order Scorpiones; family Buthidae; genus Olivierus; species Olivierus martensii. The sequence goes on from AYEL01084026.1 coordinate 17,173, forward strand.
CTTATATATATTATCTTGTGCAATATTGTTTCCTAAATTCAATTTATTCATCCGAATGCACAAATTTTTTTCATTGTATCATATTAGTCTTAAATCATAAGTTGCCAAGTAATTTGTATTTCACATGCATATAGGTTGTTGTCTTTCCTGCAAACATTACTCGTCTAGAAGTGAGTAAAAATTATAGAAAAATTATTTAATTTTTTTCTGCTATAAAAGATACTTGTCATAAAATAAAATTTCATACATTCAGAAGATTTATTTTGTGGCGACTGCTGCGAGAGGGCAGGACATGAAGAGCAGCCGGCTGGTGAACCCAACCGACGTTACTTTTTGCTCTGACCTCTCGACGAGCTGCACTGCTTCCTACATGCTGCTACTTGTGGTCCCACATGGATCAAATTCTTCTCATGTATATCTCATATGTATAAGTTTTGTATATATTGTGTATCATAATAAATATGTTGTGTATTAAATAATATACGTCATGTATATATTATTAGTACACTTCAATTTTAACAAACCTCAACAAATTTAAAATAAAGTTGTAGAATTGTTTACCACTGTTTGTGACTTTCAAGTAATAAAACTGTATACAAAAAACATTGCCCTATTGAACTTGTTATATTTTAAGTGAATATTGAATTTACTGATTATTATAAGAGAATTTATTAATATCAAATTTTGTTACAGCATTTACACATGATGACATGTTGAAATTGTGGAAGGGATTATTCTATTGCATGTGGATGTCAGATAAACCATTAATTCAGGTTAGTATCTATTATTAAATTTAATTTAATCTGAACAATTTTTTATTCACAAAATAAAATTTTAGAAATAAAGTTATCTTTTTATTTAAACTCTTTAAAGTGATAACAGAAGTATAATTGATTTAATCTGTATGAAATACATAACTTTAGTAACTTATTTAATACAGGTACTCCTCACTTAATGAACTACCTATTTAATGACTGCTCAAACTTAATCCTACCCTACAACTTTTTTAATGGAAAATTTGGTTTTTGCTCACCATGTGTGTCATCACTTAGAAGTCCCATGACTTCTACTGCATGTAGTTCCCTGCACTTGTAGTTTCAAAAATCTGATGATGAAAAATACTTTTTGCATAATTAAGATATAAATTTTTAAGTTGAAATTTGTTTCCAATATTTTCTAAATATATTTAGAAAATAGTTATATGACAAGTTACTCTCTTGCCGACCAATTCTTTCTATGACCATGTCATGGGAATGGAACTCAGTTGTTAAGTGAGGAGTATCTGTATTATTCATATTCCTCTAATTCATTGCGATGTATGGTGATCTCCTAAAATATGAATAGAAGACTGCCTTCTTATATCTAAATTGGGTTGTTTGATGAAAATGAAATCATTATAGGACTAAACATTGGCTTTCTGTACACTTTAGTACTATACAAACTTTGTTTAACTTGTAATAGATCATCTAAGAAGCTACTCTGCATTTCAGTTTGTTCTGTCTTCAATGCTAAACCATATGTATCATCTATGAAGGCCTATTCTAGTTATTTAGTTTTAACTATATTCTTCCACACCACAAAGATAAAACTTAGTAGTATCTTTTTCTTCTATATTTCTAATCAGGATTTTTGCTTTGTTTAATAATAATAATAATAATAATAATAGAAGAGAGAGAGGATGAGATAAATGTGATTCTGGACTATGGTAGAAGACAGTTATAGAAATAATTTTATGATATCAATAGAGAGAGGATGAGGTAAATGTGATTCTGGACTATGGTAGAAGACAGTTATAGAAATAATTTTATGATATCAATATATATATAAGAAAGTTCTTTAGGATATGGCTGGATAGATGGAGGCTTTACCAGCACACCAGTGCACCAGTTTACAAAATAGACAATATATAACACAAAAAGAAAGGATTACTTGGTGAAACATTAGAAAGTTTTAAAGGAAGTAATATGGAAGTATAATCAACGATAAAGTGACTTAGGACATCTCTAGTGCATGAAGATATGTGGTTTGAGAAATTGTAAATTAGTTTGAACAGTTGAATATAGATTTAACTCTATCAAAAGACTCTTAGTTATTATTTTAATTAAAAAGGATTTATTACTACATAACTTATTATAATATTTGTTGTTTAGTTTGTTTTGTCTGCAATTAAATTTTGAAAAAATTTTTTAAATATTGTGCATTCTGTATATTATTTTTTAAATTTGTTCTGTAATTCAAGAAAATGGCTGAAGATAGTTATGGACCAAAAATATTATGAATAATAAATTATTTTAGTTTATGTGCTGCTAATTAGTGCAAAGTTTACAAAGATTAGCAATTTAATTCAATAGATGTTGGCACCAAAGCATAATTAATAAATAATTATTAATTAAATAAAAGCAAACAATAAGCCAAATAAGTAAGATAAATCGTTTATTCAAAAACACTTTCAGCTATCCACATAGCGTGCCTCAGTTGTGGATAGCCTAAAATGTTTTTGAATAAATGATTTATCTTACTAATTTAGCTTATTGTTTGCTTTTATTTAATATCTAAAGTAAGAAGTTTTTCAATATAATACCGAAAATGTTTTTGAATAAACGATTTATCTTACTAATTTGGCTTATTGTTTGCTTTTATTTAATATCTAAAGTAAGAAATTTTCCTGTATAATTATTAATTGGGCAGTTTAATTCTAAAATAGTTATCTAGGAACAAAATTTGGCTAATTTACGGTTATTTTAATTAATACAACATCAAGGGAACTTATTCCAAATAATCTAAATTTACTAGCCAAATTATAGCCCTTGAAATTTTAATGGTAACTTTTACTGATAAATGTACTCCTGGCCAGGCTGAATCTAGCCACGGGCCCTCTAATGGCATTAGCCAGGCAATACATAGAACGGCATCGTCTTTAAAGCTTAAACTTTAAATACTAAACCAACCTCAAGGGAACTTTAATCCAAATAATCCTGATTAATCTGCCTTAATTAATCCCTTGATTTATAACGGATTTTTAATGATTTTGAAATAATTTAAACTAATTTTAGCGCCATCTCGTAATTAGAATAATTATTATTTTATTAAATCAATTAGTGGCGCCATCTATTAATTAATAATTTAACTGGAATTTTTAACTAATCTATCCGAAGAAAAAATCCGCCTCAGCCTGGGATCGAACCAGGGACCTTTGGGCTAACGTCCCAGCATCATACCGCTAGACCACCGAGGCTAGTGGTATGACGTTGGGACGTTAGCCCAAACGTCCCCGGTTCGATCCCGGGCCGAGGCGGATTTTTTTGAAATAATTTAAACTAAATTTAGCACCATCTCGTAATTAGAATAATTATTATTTTATTAAATCAATTAGTGGCGCCATCTATTACTTAATAATTAAATTAGAATTTTTAACTTAATTATCTGAAGAAAAATCCGCCTTGGCCTGGGATCGACTGGGGACCTTTGGGCTAACGTCCCAACGTCATAACCGCTAGACCACCAATGGGGACCTTTGGGCTAACGTCCCAACGTCATACTGCTAGACCACCGAGGAACCTTTGGGCTAACGTCCCAACGTCATACCGCTAGACCACCGAGGCCAGAGCAGATTAATTCTCCAGACAGTTATATTAATTTAGAGGTAATTCTTTTGATTTAATGGTATCGAACTCTGCCGATAAATCTTTTTCTTCAGATAATTTAGTTAAAAATTCTAATTTAATTATTAATTAATAGATGGCGCCACTCATTGATTTAATAAAATAATAATTATTCTAATTACGAGATGGCGCTAAAAATTAGTTTAAATTATTTCAGAAATCATTAAAAATCCGTTATAAATCAAGGGATTAATTAAGGCAGATTAACCAGGATTATTTGGATTTAAGTTCCCTTGAGGTTGGTTTAGTATTTAAAGTTTAAGCTTTAAAGACGATGCCAGTCTATGTATTGCCTGGCTAGCGCCATTACAGGGCCCTTGGCTAGATTCAGCCCGGCCAGGAGTAGATTTATCGGCAGAGTCCGATACGGTTAATCAAAAGAATTACCTCTAAATTAATATTACTGTCTGAAGAATTAATACACTCGTTGGCCTCGGTGATCTAGCAGTTATGACGTTGGAACGTTAGCCCAAAGGTCCCCGGTTCGATCCTGGGCCAAGGCGGATTTTTCTTCAGATAATTTAGTTAAAAATTCTAATTCAATTATTAATTAATAGATGGCGCCAATTAATGCACCCAAATTTGCTCTTTAGGAACTATCCTGATTCCATACAAAACAAATTCATTAAAAATAATTTTGAAGCATCCATTTTGTCAGAAGTTGTTGACTAGGTCAACCATTTTACACTCAGTGCTAACAAATTTATTTAGGATCTGAGACAAGTACTTATATAATTAACAGATGGGATGATTACATATAATTTTCTTCATGTTCATATTATTTATACTATATAACAGATGACTGCATTCTAGAAACAATACCATCATAAATTGTAGAAATATATTTAGTAAACTTGAAAAATAAACAATATACTAGTAAAACAGTAGTAATACTATATTACTTTGAATTTAAGCAAGGATGCCCCATAGCAAGATTTTAAAATTGGAAAAAATAATAATGATTTTATAATAGGTATTGAAAAATAAAAAATATTTTTATTTACTTAAATAGATATTAAGTAACCCTACCTAATTTATTGAGAATCTTCTTCAGATATACTATCACATTCATTTTTTTTAAAAACAACAGTATGTCTCTTCTCCCATGTTCTAATCAGTCTCTCATCAATTTTGTTGTCATCCATGCATTCTTTTGTGCTCAGATTATAACACCCTTAGGAAAATTTTCCTTGGGCACAGTTGTTTTGTTTAAAATAATAAAAGGTGGCAATTTGTTTCCATATGCAGTTTTAAACAGCATTATAATAATTCATGATTTTTCTTATAATTAAAATAGGGCCAGATATGATGCGATTCTACACAGTTACTATCAAACAGCAACTGGATTAAACCAGAAAAGCACAAACAGGCGACCACTGAATAAACTGTTATCAATGGTCATAATACTATGTGCACGATAGAGCATAAAGCAAAAACCCGATCGTTGGGGAGTGGGAGATCGGGAGAAATGTTAAAATATTAGCTTTCAATGCACCCAAATTTTACGTCTTAAAAATTTGAATAAAAATGCGGTTTAAATTTGAAGTATATATGGTATATATAGTATGGTATGTTTTGAAGTATATATGGTATTGTACATGATTTAAAAAACTTAATCTCATTACTTTGTCATGATTCCATAATATGATTCTCCTCTTATCTGAATAGTGTTTAACAGTTCTGATAAGAAGATTTAATTTGGACTTTCTTAATTAGTTAATTATTTTTTATTATTTTTACTGTTATTATATTTTTATTTATTTTTTATTTTTTTATTATCTATGGGTATTTTATTTAGTTTAAGAATTAACTTACATTTCATGTCCTCTACCTCAAGAAATTAGAAATTATGAGTTATGGAACAGAACTGCTGTCTTCCCAATGAACTCACTTGTCACATAATATCATATGTTCTAAAATATCATTGATCCAATTAGAAAATGGTTTCTTGTTAAATAATTATTGTCAAATTATGAATAAAATAACCTGAATTGTTTTATCTGTAAACTAGGAATTAAGTTTATTGCACAAATGTATGTAAATGAACTGAACATGGAAACTTGTAAAAATTATTCTAAAAACAATTTTTGTTGCTTGGGCAATGAGTTGAGATAGACTGCATATTGTATGAATGACTTTAAATTCTTTCTTATGATATTGACAACTGATTGCTTGTTTTTGTATCAGAATATGGAGACAGTAGAAAAAATTTTATTATTTCTGATTAAAATATATAAACTTATGTAGTATATGTAAAATATAGCATGCAACAGACCCTTATTATTTCTGATTAAAATATATAAACTTATGTAGTATATGTAAAATATAGCATGCAATCAGTAAACAAGTCTGCCTCTGCTATAAAACTTTTGACTGATTTATGTAATTGCTAAGCAGAGGCTATGTAAAGATTTAGAACTTTTGTTTTCTTGGATTTTTTCAGTTTACTAGTTATAAGTGCACTAACATCTTTTTGTTATTTAGTTCTAACACTTGTTCATTATTTTTAACAACTGTGAAGTTCAGATTGTTTTGCTGTGAAGTGTTAAATTTGTTAATTTAATTTCAGAATTTATTTTCTAGAAGTTAGAGAACTTGGCCAAGCAGGACTCTGGAATTTTCAGAGTTGTTTAGAGTTAAGTTTAATTATTAGTTATTGTTTATTTTGAATATTGTAATTTTTGCACTGATACTAATGCTCTTGAAGAATAATTAATGTTGAATGAATATTTATTAAAAAACAACAGTCACCAAATTCTTCAAAACAATTATATGCATATAAAGTAGATTAGGATAGTTTAAAGTTTAGTTCTGTTTTGCTTAGTAAGTGCAGTTCACCTTATACTGTGAAATATATATCTAGTGATATCTGGTAATATATATATAATCAGTATTATATTCTTACTTCATACAGTTGCTTTCTAATACAGTCAAACCCCAATAAGATGCCACTATTCGTTCAGCGAGATTTTGGCTGCTAATTGGGATTGGCAGTTTATCGAAAACACATGTAGTATAGAAATTTATTTGACCAAAAAATAAATAAATAAATTTCTATACAGTATTTATTAATTAAATTTAATATATACTATATTTATTAAATTTAATTAATATATTTAATGTAATCTTTTTAAAATGAAGGACACGTTCAGAAAGTAGGCGTTTAATCCTTTCCAGAATTCCTTGTTATTTTTTAGCTATCGCAGCGCAATCTCTGAATTTCTGTACAGTATATTATTCGTTACATTATTATTATTATATATTATAAAATTTTCCCCTATTCGGGCATATTTTTATTTTAAATCTTTCTAGATTTATATAAATACTGTTATAAATAAAGAATGAATATCTTACTGTAAGATATAAGTACCGACTTATCTTAGTAGATGATTTGATATATTATAAAAATTAATATTTAAAAAAAAATTCAAAATTATTCATAAATTGATATTAATTGTTGGCACGATATACCATTTTTTTTTGTTTAATGTACGAGTAGTTTCTTAATTAAGATATGTAAAAAATAAAGAGAATCTGGTTTGATTGAAGTAAGACAGTTTCGAAAGAGGAAATATTTTATAGCAAACTACGTTCAGGGAAATGATAATCAGTTATTTGGAATATAATTTCACTCTTATCAGTTCATCAAAGAAACACGTAGTTCATATTATTCCTTATTCTAATAGGCCTACAATGGATGGATGACCAACTTTTTGTTTACCTCCGTTTTAAAGACGTAAATAAAAAGTTGGTCATCTTACCCCCATCCATTCGGCAGTTTACAATTAGATATTTAGTCTAAATACTTGAGATAAGATCCCATTATGTTTTTATACAGGGTGATTCAAAAGATTGGAGAAAAAATGAAGGAAAATGTAGAGGAAGCAATTATAAGCAAAAGTTCTTAGGATCATTTTTGATTTGAAGCTTTGTTAGAAAGATATAACACCTGAAAATTTTGTGACGTGTTACGTGGAATGTGGCTTGGCTTACTTTCGGCATTTTACACACGTTTTAACACCTAGAGAAAATGACGTCACAAACGTTTCAGGTGCTATATATCTTTTTAACGAAGCCCCAAATCAAAAATGATTCTAAGAACTTTCGTTTAGAACTGCCTACTCTATATGCTCCTTCAATTTTCACTCATCCTTCTGAATCATCCTGAATATGCTAAAGTAATTGATAAAATTTTTCACTATATTAGTTAATTTTATATATATTATATTTATAAATTAATTTGTCCGAAAATTATGATTTTATACAGAGATATTACTCCCCACTGTAAAAGATATTACTCATTTCTAAGTGTCTTATATGGAATTCGATATTCCTCTAAAACCTTGAAGCAATCAAGCAAATCATCTGTTCTGATATATTCCTTAGGGAGTTTTAATCTTTCCTGGCATCAGAGATATCGAATCTAACTCGTGAAGTGCATTTTTTGGGAATTTTTCCAGCGAAAATACCATAGATGAAAAAGTTTGACTCGATAGCATCGAAGCAGAAGTGACATTTCTTCCGTGGATTAAGATTAAGACACGTGAGTGAAGTGCACTTTTACTCACGTGACTTAATATGGTTAAATCAGAATAATAGCACCAGCAAAGTATTCTTTATACCATCCACGTCACGATTAATATAACGAATGGTACTTACACTATAATCGCCACCATTGATAATCGAGGATCGTTCTTAGATCGTACTATAATTGTGTGGCACCCACTATAAAAATAATTGGCATTTTGATAATAAAAATTACCGTTTTTGACTAAAAATATTATTATTGCCCATGGAACTAACTTTGGGAAACGTCCGAAAATCTTTTTTTAAAATTTTTCTTTCCACGTCGGTTATAACGAAAAACTTTTCCGCTCCCAATCGTTTTGTTATAAACGTATTCCACTGAAAAATTAAACCCGCTTAATGCAGTTTCGATATAACGGGATTTACCTGGTTTTTCAAACTGTTATTCTTGCATAAATCCGAAATCGCAGGAATTTGTTACATAGATACTCCTATGCCGTCTCGCAATGCGTTTGATATCAGTGCAGTGAAAGTGTGCTGCGGTCAGAGTTCATATTTATGATCGGTCACCAATATTATTTTACAGTAATAAAAATAACAATTATCCCATTTTAGTTTTATCTTGAATGCTGCCACTTTAAATTATAGTTCCTTGAAATTAGAACGTTTTTTTTTCCATCAATATTTTTCGTTGTTTATAGTTTATTGCAAGAGTTCCCAAAATGCGGTCCGCAAACCCTAGAAATGTGGTCCGCCATGTCAGATCATTCGCGATATTCAATTCATAGAGATAATTTTCATTTTTACAAAAAAATAAACAAATTTTATCATATTACAATTAAAAATTGTTCAGTTAAAACATACATGGTGCTTCCAAGTATGTTATCATTAGGAAGCACTTATACATGCGAAAAACTTTCTCAGTCGTGAGTATTAATAAATCCAAACTGAGATCAAAATTAACTGATGAACTTTTACAAGCGGTGTTAAGAATACATTCGACCAACTTAGAACCAAGGCTGAATGATGTATCATTAAAAAAAAAAAAAAACAACAACTGCACAAACCGCACACTTCAGATTGATGAATTTATTATTATTTTGTTTTTTATTTGAAATTATTTAGTTATTTTTGTTTAATTATTTTTGAAACTATTATTTAATAGTTTGTAATAGAATTACTCATTATTTACGTGTTAAAATGACCTCGTTTAACGCTGTTTCATTTACTGCTTTACTTCCTTGGAACGTATTCCCCACGTTAAACGGTGTCTTACCGTATATATCCCATTCCTCTAAAAAATTTGTTGTACGTTCTGTCGGTCTGTCAATTCCTTCTCTGTTTAAATGAAATATTTGTCTAATTTTCATAAATAATTCTTATTTTAACTTTTAGAATACAAAGATTTTTCTTTACCTTAAATTTTATATAATATAATTTTAATTCTATTTATCTTGTAATGCGCAGTTACTTAATTTTAAAAAGTAGAAAAATATTCTTATTGTTAGGAAGCGGCCCGGGGCCCCTCAATTTTTTACGGGCCCGGGGAATTTGTCCCCTCTTCCCCCTTCTCGAAGCCACTGCTTATGGGAGAAAATGATGAACGAGTTTAGATAAATATCCGTTGACATTAACGAATTAGAGTAAAATGGGCTACTCCCCAATTACCATCTTACCCCATTCCATTCTATACGAGGCCCACGCGTATCCTGAATTTATTTTTATACGCAGTTTGATTGATTAAACTTTTAACATACTATGTTTTGTTACAGAGAATGAAGAACACGTTTCTATTAAGTTGTTTCACATGTTTTATTAAAAAAAATGTCATAAAGGTGAATGTAATAAATATATAGGTATAATTACACGTGCAACAAATCTCACTTTTGTTATGGATCATTTAGAACTCGAAAAAAGTTGATATGTTAGTAGGAAATTTGCATAAACAAGTGAAATTTAAAAATAAATCTAATAATGAAATTGAAATTCCCGTCAGAATATTTAAAACAGCTTCGAATATTGTTTACGCAAAATAAATTAATTCGAGAGATACACTACAAGGAAAATATTAATGGTGTTGAAACCAGTTAGGGGGAAAAAAATTGAAGAATCAATGATACGAGTTTTGGCATCATTCCGAGTTTTTGTTCAGCTATCAATTTTGTTCAGAGTTTTTGTCCAGCTATATATTTGAAAACAATCAAAATCGAAAGATTTTGATTGTTTTCAAATATATGCGAAACGCATTCGAATCCATATCGAGAAAATTTTTTGATTTTCAAAAATATTTCTAATTAGTTTCATTTTGTTTTCGGCAGATGGGGCTACAATTGTCATAAGAAACAATGGCAGTCTCTCAAAAAAATGGCAGCTGTAGTCTGAAAAATATTTCGCATCTAAAACGAAGAAATTTTGAACGTTGGCAACAGGGCCTGCATTGCAGGCGGGCATTACAAGGTGGGCACCATTTCGAAGTGTTAGTATGAAGTTTCATTCTTATAAATAAATAAATTGCTGTTTGGGGATCCCCCATTTCAATTTTGCAGACGTCCAACCTAGCGCCAGCCCCGATTGGCAACATAAATAACAATTGACATCCACATACTTCACTATAAATTGGTTGAGTCGGATGAAGCCAAGATTTATAAAATGTACTCAAACTTTATCAACATACCAGTTAGAAGATACGTCGAACATGTTCTAAAGATTAGTTTTAACAGTTTGAGAATATAATTAATGTAGAAATGCTTTGGCGAGAAAGTTGATTCGATAAAAAAAGTAAGACTCGAACTTGTAAATTAACATTTTTACTTTGCGCAACATTTAACGTTTGCCAACTGGCTTCATAAATTGTAAGCGTGCGACATTAAGATGTAGTAATTTCGAAATTATATAAACAACGATTAAGTTTTTTTGTTTAAAACGATTATTTGTAGAAATTCCATCGCCCGATATACTATATTTTAGCTTTGTTTTACTATTTTTCTTCGTTCACGCGTCACGAGTTAGAAACGATACCCTTAATGCAGAAATTGCCACTTAAGAACCGAAGAATTGAAGAGGAACAATGTTATAAAAAATGGCAATACTGTATAGCGACAGCAGTACGCATTTAATTTTTACAAAAACAAGTTTTTAAATTCTGGTAAAATGCCACACGTTATTAAAAATGCCATATATCTCAAGGACTTTTGGCAATCGTAATAATGTTGTCTAATATCGATTCATCTGGCATTTCGATCAGTCCAACATCTGTATTTGGCATTGATTCGAAATCATTGCAGAAATTACATATAAGAAGATTCGTATTTTGTGAACAAATCGAGTAATTTATTAAAGACAGAACGACAATTACTGTAGAAAATACATCACCGCTGTCTTATAATCGTTCGATTTTTACTTACTCCGCCGATTTATTCTTTGTATTTATGCAAATTATTTTTTATTCTGGCGAAATGTCAGTAATTCTTATCGAAATTTCTTACAAGGTCGTCCACATGAATTCTCAAAAATTCATAATAGTTTTACCGCGATAACAAGAAATATTTTCATCATTATTATAAATTATGAATATAATAAAAAAATTGGTAGTCAATCGAAATTTTCTTTGCAATTAAAGGAACTAGAACTCTAATACAGTTTTAATTTAATGAATATAAATGTTATTAAATAGCACATCGGAAAAAATGACTCGATATTCGTCACGGTTAATAATTATACTCGATTTATACGTAATAATCGAGCTTCGTTCTTAGCTCACAAACATCGAAAAAAATGACTCAATATTCTTCACGGTTAATAATTATACTCGATTTATACGTAATAATCGAGCTTCGTTCTTAGCTCACACATAGTTGTGTGGCATAAAAACCATCGACATTTTGACTAAAAATTCGCCATTTTTTGACTTAAAATAGTATTATTGAGTTCTTTAAACTCTAGAGAGATTCTTATCGCTCTAATTTTTTTAATAAACAAACGAGAGTGACAAAACCACCATAATTAAACTGCCAAACGGCGATGACTATCTGTTTCGTTTTGTAAAATATTCTTTCTGGTAAGGTTAGTAAACACTTAAAATTAAACTTTAAAACGGGTCAAGGAGTGATAATGTACCTTCTTTAGACGAAATTCTATCGGCCGAATTTTTTTCTTTTTAATTGTTTTTTCATGGTAAAAAATAATTAAGAAACTAAGCTGCCAGGAATTTAAACACGTTTTATTTTTATTTTTATAATTATTTAAAAATATAACTTTTCGACACTATTTTAAAGAAAAATAGGTCGTACAAAAAATTATATTTTATCCGAAATTTATTTGTTATTAACATCTGTTAAAATTTTTGATATTTAATCTACAAAAATAAATTTTCTAAATAGAAAAAAAGTCCAATTAAATCCCATGTAACCTACGATTTATGAGATCGATTGGTAATACGCGAAAATCGATTGCCAATCAGCTACAGTTACGTTGTCGGTGCATTAACGATAACCATTTTTTTGGTAATCGATTTTTCGGGAAGATCGAAAGTGAATTGTGGATATCCGGATATCAAAGACGTGCTTAAAAAGCAATTAAAAATGAACGAAAATAAATCCAATATTAAAAAAAGTCCAATTAAATCCCATCTAACCTACGATTTATAAGATCGATTGGTAATTCGTGAAAATCGATTGTCAATCAGTTAGAGTTGCATTGTTGATGTATTAACAACAACAATTTTTTGATAATCGATAAAAATTGGTTAATCGATTATCAAAAAATCGGTAATTAATTCGATTATCAAAAAATTGGTTAATCGATTATAGATTATCGAAAATTCGGTAATTAATTCGATTATCAAAAAATTGGTTAATCGATTATAGATTATCGAAAATTCGGTAATTAATTCGATTATCAAAAAATTGCTTAATCGATAAATCGATTTTGATAATCGAAACAATTACCGATTTGGTAATCGATAATCGATTACCGTCGAAAGTGATATCAAAGTCGTGTTTAAATACAGCTGGCAGACTGTCCGAATAATCGAGTGCGTTTAGTAATCTTATTGGATTTAATTGTATATGTCTATATTAGAACTATTTACTTATTTATTTAAATTTATTCAGATGTTGCGTGTAAATAATAGCTCTTCATTTCACAAGAAAATTACGTCATTCTAATACGAGGAGAAACTTCGATAAAAAAATAAAAATAATAATAATATAATAGAAACAAACATAATAGAGCAACTTCTTATATATATAATAGATATAAACAATGTTGTAATTGTCTTCATTTTCTGAACATTCAATTTTAGGTAAGAAATAAATTGCTTGATTTAAAATGATAGGAAGAAATTTGAAGAAAGAGCGCCAGTGCCGTTCCTAACATTGGTTTCACCCCTTCTCCCTCCATATTATTATATAAAATGTTTGGTCGTTAGAAGGCATGGATTTAAGAGTTCATAGGAGGATATCATTTATTGTTAAAACCTAAACATTAAAAGCCATACATACATATACTAGGTACCTTAGTGCTTATTTCGTGCCATATTTAAGTGATTCGCAATTGAAAATTCATTTCAATGATATTAAGTATTAGATATAGTAGATGGAACATTTTTGTCCATAGAAAAATTTGTCTGAGTTGGAAAAACTAATGTAAATAAAGGATAAGGCGATGTCATAATCAGCTGATTATTTCCCACCATTAACTACTGCATCGACTTCCGCGTCCATTGCTAGAACATTTTTGTCCATAGAATAATTTGTCTGAGTTGGAAAAACTAATGTAAACAAAGGATAAGGCGACGTCATAATCAGCTGATTATTTCCCACCATTAACTACTGCATCGACTTCCGCGTCCATTGCCAAACAATTGGTTGCTTTGCTTCTCTTAAATTAACACATAAATTTGTAAATAAAAGTAATTTATCGAATTTTATGTGTGAAGAAACAGCAAAATCATAAGTATACAGTCAGTAGGGGGTGCGGGGGTGTAAGCCGCATCCCCTTAGTGATGCCACTTCATGTTTCCTATTAAGGCCGCTACACAATAGCTGCAGGTTGTTTATCGTATTGGCAATTGTTTACATTTTACTGAAGAAATAATCTACGATATTATCAAACACAAGTGGTGCAAATTACAATGTTAAATAAAATAATTTTCCTGGAAAATTTTTAAATAATAATAAATAAATGTTCACCTGTTTTTATAATAATTTCAAATAAACAACTATCGTCTTGTACTATGTTTGTCATCTAATACAGTCGTATCATTGATATCCACATATAAAGTGTCCTAATGCGACGTGATTCCTAAACAGAGGTTAACTGATCGAGAGATTTAACTAATCCTGATTCATAAACAGAGATTAACTGAGCGAGAGATTAAACAAAGATTTAACTGAAACCGATTCCTAAACAGAGATTAACTGAGCGTGATTCCTAGAGCTGAACTGAGTTGTCATCGAATACTGATCTATCAGAATGACAAAAATCCGATTACAAAGTGATAATTAAAAAGAGAAAAAATAAAAAGCCATTTTTTTCATCTTATTCAGTATATGTTTTCTGTTTTTAACTATCACTTTTCTATTGGGTTTTTTGTCATTCTGACAGATCAGTATTCGATGACAACTCAGTTAATCTCTGTTTAAAAATTATGGTCAGTTAATGTCTATTTAGTAATCACGCTCAGTTAATCTCTGTTTATGAATCAGGATCAGTTAAATCTTTCGCTCAGTTAACTTCTGTTTATGAATCAGGCTTAGTTAATCTCTGTTTAGGAATCACGTCGTATTGAGACACCTTGTATGTGGATTAAGAATAGGAAATGAAGCCAAGATATACTTTATATTAAATATTTTAAACCAATTAATAAAAGAAAATCTTAAAAAAATTCTGTTTTTAATCTGGAATTTTTATATTATTAAAGTGAAGAAACGTACAAATTTCCATCGACTCTACTACTAAATTAGAAGAGAAAAAAATGTCTTAAATTAATTCGATGATTATATCGGTTTAATCTGGATCGAAAGTTATAATTTGGCAGTTTGTATTCAGTTTTCGGATCAGAGAGTTTTCCATCGTCGGTCAAGGTCATCTATGATAAAAATTTCTGATGTCATTAAGGTATAGCCCGCATTTTGATTTCCGTAATCGTGTTAGTCATGTAAATTCGTTATTATGGTCAATGACATTTTATCTCGACGTTCCGTTAAATCGGTGAAACTTCTTGTTTGGATTATCACCGTATTTCGAAATGTGGTAATCGCCAAAAAGAAAAAAGAAATCGATTTGGTGACGTCATTTTGAAAAACACGTGTCAAGTTCGTGTCCTACGAATGGGAACGATACGTTAATTATCTGGTGTAATGTTTGCGGAATTTCTCTTTGAAAATGTCTACTAATCTAAAGTCTTTTAGATTTTAATCGATTCTTAACGCGATTATTTTAATTATTAAACCAATTTTCGCTCATTTCTCTTTAGATTCTTTAGGAAGCAGCGATACACACATGGTCGTATATTTTGACTGATAATACCAATTAAATCATCTTAAATCGATTACGAAAATCGATATAAAGTATGATTCATAAAAACAGCGTAAACTAAACGAGGATAAAAAAATGAAACTATGGTGTGATAAAACTTGACTATGTACAGTTTTAGTATAAGGGAAGTAATTAGCGTTAATTCGTAGTTTACTAAGTTAATTTATTCCTTTTACGCACGACATTGATTACGATTAAAATGCATTACGTCATAATAAACAGGTATTACGTTTTACTCTCTTGGTAAGCCAGAAATTTATTCAAACCAGAAAGATTATAAAAGTACATGCTCCTATTTGTAAACACAATTTGAAAATCGATTTATGTGGCAATAATCGAGTTGGTCGTCGTAAAAGAAAACGTAAAGATTAAATTATTTTCTCGATAGATTATAAAAGTAATTACTATATTTACTTTGTTGAATCCATCGACATCAACATAATAATAGCCTCTCGTTGCGGTGAAGCGATAATCCTTTCTTTTAATCTTATTTTTTGTAAATCATTACATAATTTAAATTTATGAGAAATTAAAAAAAAAAAATAATTATCAGCTATGAGAGATTAAGGGGAGAGATTCTTTAATATGGCAATTCACTCTACTCATAATAACATGCGGCAGTTTGCTTTATTATTTTGAGTACTAACGATTTTCTGAGAGGAAAAAATTTAATTTCTCTTCACTCGAGAATTTATTGAGCATCGATTATTATCTGCTCGCCTTTAATTGACTAATTATTCGACGATTACTTAATTTGTTTTGGCAATCGCTGCATCAATCGATTAACTTAGAGGATAAGTAAAAAGTATAATTACTTATAGCCTAAAATCTTTTAATTTGAAGGACTGGTGACACGTTGGTGGGATCATTACGGAAGGATTTAGTACCATTTTTCATTCTAAATGGTTCTAATCGATTTTAGAATCATAAATGATTCTAAAATCGATTAGAATCATAAATGATTCTAAAATCGATTAGATTAATTTGTTTTGGCGCAGCGCGTGCCAAAACAAATTAAGTAATCATCGAATAATTAGTCAAATTAATGGCGAGTGGACAATAATCGACGGCAGGCAAACTTTCCTGTAATTTTATCTGATCCTAGTTATTTAAATGTTCTAAACGCAATTATATGAATGGTTACTTAATGTCAGAATATAAAATTAGTATAATAGATCGAATTATCGCGTATCGATTTTCTGATCGCCTTACGATAAAATGGCGGCATTTCTGCCAAAAAAATTTGAGAAAATGTTTCAGTTCGGAAAGACGAAACAATTAAGTATTACTTAATAAAATAATATGGCGGGCATTAATTTTAGTTAACCAAACAATGCGAAAAGATAACAATCGCATATAATTGTCTTTCAAAACGAAATGATAATTTTTAACGAAACCGAATGGAAAACAATATTTCCTACTTGGCAAATCCTTCTACGCCAACAAAGATTTAGAATCAAGATTTTTCATTGAAGTCCTTCGCATATCTAATTAGAAGACGGTTACAAGGTTACAGTTAATAGGAAGTGAGATTGAGAGATGATACCTTTCGTGTCACAATTGCTCGAACTCGTATTAAGTGACGAAATTTGGTTAAGGTCGTCTAACTCGATGGTGGGGAATTTCGTGTCAGGGAATACTCTAGGAAAAATTCTTTTGTAAAAATCGAGTGGCGTTAACGTGTAGATTTTTATTGCTACTCGGTAATACTTCTAAAATAAATCATTGCGTGTAGGAAACGTGAACAAAATGACAATGGATAGTTTTACACGCTCATATTTTATAGTTATATATGAACTTATATCTTCTTTTTGGAGAAGACAATTCGATATACAACAAGCAAATTATATGTTATTATAATTCAATACCTAGTCATTTCGAACAGAATATCCGAAAACAATAAAATTACCTGGATTAAGAGAAAACAATTCTTTGTACACTTGGTTAAATTTTCATTTTCTCTCTCTCTCTCTCTCTCTCAACTTTATTCCTTCATTTACTTATTGAAAATAGGTGTAAGTCGTCTCCCAAATTTATTTCTAAAATTAAATTTATATGCACTTCCATCACGGTAAATTTTTTTGGAGTGCGTGTTTGGGTTACATCAAAAAATTAAACTTTGAATGCCATCCATTTCCTTCCCTATAAAATGATAGAATGCGTTGATAAAATATTCTGTTGTGTAATATTTAATATAAAATAATAAAAATTTAAATTATATTCTGCTTTTATGGGACTTTTTGCACGTTTTTGTGGCGTAGGCGGTGCGTTGTAACATATAGGGCCTAGGAGAAAGCGCGTATTCGAAGATGCGAGTGGAAAAATTAATCCTTATTCGATACGTGTACAAATAACGCCGGTTGCCAAATTTTCGCAACAAATAAGAAAACCTTGGTTCCAGAAAATGCAAAAAACATCTAGATAAACCGGTAACTTTTGCACGTAATATCCTTGAACATTGGCTAATGAGTTTACGCGCAAACTCCCGAGCTTCAGTATTTTGACGTTCATTCTGATAGGAACGGCTACGCACTATTCACGTGACCGATTCCCACCAGTCACGTTCTCTCGGGATCATCGTGAAGGAGTATAGCAAGAATATCGACAGAATCTATCTCCACTTAGAACAAAAATGTGGAGAAATATTTCCATCGTTTTTTTCGTCCTATCGGCAATTTTTTTATTGGCACGAGCCGATTTGGAACAAAATCGCAATTTGACCGAAGAAGAGAAAGTCTTGGAGATATGGAAACAGGGAGAAAAATCGATTGGAAAACTAATCGATAGTGTTATAAAGACCGTGCTACCTTATGGAATGAGACTTATTTCAGATGTTAAACTATCGTCGAAATGTCAAAGTTCGATCATGCGTTGGATATTCGATTTACGAAAATTAAAATTATCCGCCTTCGAACGTAAGTACAAATTTTAAGGGACCATTTCTCTTCTTAACCCGTCCGTGACGCGTGAGAACCGGTAAGAACGGCCATCTTATTTTGTCCAAATCTAACTTGGGGCCTAAACGCTAAAACTCTGACTGTCCACATATTTTGTACCCATGCCTCGAACTTCCTTATATAATTTCTACTAATGTATATGTTAGTATAGCTGCGGGCATTGTCTAAAGTTTCTATTAAAGGAAATTATAAACTGATTTGATATTTAATTGTTAATTTTCCTTTATAATTATTTAATGAGCTTATGCAACCAATTAGAAAGAGGAGATTTGAATTAATTTTTGAAGTTTTATCTGATCTTCGGTAGTCTTGGGTTATACAATTACAGGAATATTTTTTAAAATATCCGCGTAAACTAAGTTTTTTTATCGATTTTCTGGAGCTCTGGTGCAATTTTATCTATTTTCCGGAACTCGAGACCTGTAGAACATATCGGTCCTTCTAGAGAACAAATTAGTCCTGGAGAACAGATTATTCCTTTTGGAGGACTTATTGATCTTTCTGCAGGACAGATTGGTCCTAAGGACAGATTGTTCCTTCTGCAGAACAGATTAGTCCTGAGAACAGATTGGTCCTAGAGAACAGATTGTTCCTTCTGGAGGACAGATTGGTCCCAGAGAACAGATTAGTACTGGAGAGCAGATTTTTCCTTCTGGAGGACTGATTGGTCTTTCTGGAGGACAGATTGGTCGTGGATAACAGATTAGTCTTTCTGGAGGACAGATTGGTCCTAGAGAACAGATTGTTACTTCTGGAGGACAGATTAGTACTGGAGAGCAGATTGTTCTTTCTGGTGGACTGATTGGTCTTTCTGCAGGATAGATTGGTCCTAGAGAGCAGATTGGTCTTTCTGGAGGATAAATTGATCCTGGAGAATAGGTTGGTCCTAGAGAACAGATTGGTCTTTCTGGAGGACAAATTGGTCCTGGAGAATAGGTTGGTCCTGGAGAATAGGTTGGTCCTAGAGAACAGATTGCTCCTTCTGGAGAAGGATGCGTACCGTTCGGTGTTATAAACTACAAAAGCTGACAGGCCCGAGAAATTCGGTTAAAAACGAACCCCGAACCTTGACCCAAATCAATTTTAAAATTGAGAAAAAATCGATAGATTATTTTTAAAAGTCATTTACAATTTTTTGCATACATTTAAAAGCCGATAAAAAGAATTAAAAGAGTGCGTGCGAAGGATAAACTCCTTTAGAGCGATAATGATACTGATAATAAGGGCGGTAAAATGCAAATTTTTCGAGATCTGTGCGAGACCTTCTACATCTCCGGACTCACATCTACCGGGTTAAAAAGCGGAAAGGGAAGTTTAAGCTATTTTCTAATCAAGGATATTCTATATATTAAGATTGGTTAACTCATATCACCATATATCCTTGGAAGTATAGATATCATTTCGGCCATAAAAAAGAAAAGTTTTAAATTGGTCAAGGTACGTAATTATTAGTCACGGTAAGGATGAAAGAAAAATTTACGAGAATTATCTAAGTAACATCTTCCTAATAGGAATATTCAGAAAGGTTATCAAGAAGATTAGTCAGTTTATCCCAGTTACGCGGATTAACATTTAGATGCTAAAGGATGAATGTCTATACAGAAATACTTTGTAGTCAAACGAGTCTAACTGCTGCCAAACATTTAATTAAAATTCAAATAAGAAATAAGATACCTGTTCGTAGTTATAGAAGGTGAACGTAGAAAGGAATGGGACATTTCCTTTTATTTTTATTGATATTTTCAAGTCGCCTTTGTAGTTTTTCTTTTCCCAGCACACTATAAATTGGTTTAAATCAATGTCAGTCTGTTTTTCCTCCATTATTTATTTATTTTTTGCAGCATTATTTAAAGTTCTCTACTTGGAGCTCAATGCCGCGGTTATAAAATATGACAATTAAGAGATAAATATTGTTTCCACGTTCGGATTTTGGGGTCATTCGAATGTTCGTTTTTTCCCCATTCGAATGGATGGAGAAGAGGAAACAAAACATTCCACGGCATGTTTACTTTCACATGCTAACTTTTGAATGTTCTTTTTTCCCATCGTTATCTTTAAGTTTAGAATTTTTATCCGGGATTTGCGACATTACTCTATAAATGTCACAATTAACCTTCGGCTCGTTTACATCATTTTCTATTTCCCTAATCACGCAAAAAAAAAGAGAGTAAATTTTCTCTAGTTCAAATAAAAACTACGTAGTAAACTAACTTGTATTTTTGTTGCAAAAATATTTCAAAATTGAACGCGTATAGTCGTGTAAAGATTTTCAGTAATTCTTATTAAACACTATTACAAGCGGTTAACTATCGTTTATTGTTTAATGATGGAAAGTTTAATGAAGAAAATTTATTTTTGAAGTTAATTTTTTGCATGTTTTTATGCAAAGGAAGGAAAAAAGAATGCAGAAATCTTTAATAAAAGTATGACGATACTTTTATTGAAAGTTTGCTCTACAATCTTCATCGATGACGACAGAAAAGCAAAGAAGAGAATAATCTCGATTCATCCCAATAATAGAATGAGAAACTTAAACTTTAGAATTAAATTTTTGATTAAAATTCCACTGTTACCTGGATCTGATTCTCCAGTAACCATCTGTATAAATTAATATTAGACAGTACGAATTTTGGGGAAGGAAACATTAATTAGCTTCCCATACAATGATTAATTTCATTACTGCATTCGAATTTTTGCTATTGTCTTACACGTGTATTCTGAAGACAGATTTTTATCAGCACGTAATGACATTTAAGTTGTATAATATGAAAATTATGTTTCAAGTTACGACTTTCATTTTAAATAACAATTTCATTTTTTCCTAGTATTTCTGACGTCAACACAGGCGGAAAATATACACCTCCAGGCGCATTTCTTATTTTAATTCGACATCCAAAATTAACCATTGTTATTATTCTAAACAAATAAAAAAAAAAACTGTTATTAATTCTTAACTAAATTATTCCTAAACTACTATTAAATTTTGTGAAATACAAAACGAGATCGGAAGAAAACAGGCATTTGCAACAACGATAGGTAATTTCCAATCGTTTAAATATACAAACCACAAATAACTCGTTAATTTTCGGTATATTTTTGTATTAGTTTGGTGGCACGATGCAGCCGGAGGGACGATCCATATTGGTGTGATGATGTGTGTAAGTATGTTGAATGCCTTCAAAATCCAGTCGAAACCTTGAACTTTATTACGAAGGAAAACAATTTGATTATAATTCTAGTTGTGGTAAAAAGACGTGGAGCGTATCTAAGTATAGCCAGTTTTTGCGGTCGTACTAGAAAGAGAAATGAGCCGTAGTCATCTAAACCACTAATTGGTTTTTATATCTTCTCCTATTCCATTCTCTATCCGGAATTTTCTGGTTCCCATTGTAACCAATCGACAAATACATAACAATAAGCGTAAAACCGGCTTACGATTTGATGTTGTAAAATTCAAAACAGTTCCATTTTGAGTATTTAACTTTCCGCATCGTGTTTTTTAAGAAAATATTTGGCGACTGACAGACTATTTACAGATGATATTGTTTTGAAAGTACTTCATATTATTTAGCTAGCAGTTGAAGTACAATAGGTGCTACAATTTCTTTTAATTCTGTCTCTTATATCAAAGATATCGTTGACGAAATTTATTTTTATTTTAAAAACAAAAATAAAAGAATTAATATAATTTATGCTAGAATAATTTATAATTAAGAATGGATTTATTGCCAATACATAATTTTAATTTATTTATTGTTGGTAATCCTCAGCAAGGACAGTTACTTTGGCTACCATTTTTTTTAATGGTGACAAAATAAAAATAGATTACAAATTTATGTTAGCCAATTGTTTAGTATTTGTGCAGTTTAGGTGCCTGGGATAAAAGTAATTTGGTTGGAAAGTATGGTGGCACATTTTAGGATTTGATGATTAATTCCTAATCAAATTTTTGTCTTAGACTTCTTTTTTCTTGGTCAGATTCATCCTCATGGTCGGTAACCATAATTGAGGATAGGCACTTATATAACTTGTTTACTGCTGAATGCGGTTTCTTTAATTGACAGGTGGCGATCCTTGAGCATTTCCATGAACTACTAGAGAACACTTGTCGCATACACTCTATTTTCGTCAGACACACGTGGACGACCGATATATTTCCAATGAAGGACACTTCTTCCCTCTTTAAACTGATTATCCCGAATGTGTAGCGTGATTGTGATCGACTTTTGTATCGAATAACACGTATTCAATCTTTTCTAGTGGCATTTTCATCCTGAAATTGTTACACATCTCTTAACAGCCTTCAGCATGGATGGAGACAGATGAGGATGGAGGAGAGGATGGAGATGGAGAGAGAGTTTTGTACACAGAATCGAGGATGGATCGATCTGATACACAAAAGTTCCAAAACTTCTAATTAAACTAATTTGTATGGGGGGAAAATTCATCCAAAGTTCGACTCTTATAATTTTATTCCTTCTCTACTTACTTTTTAAATTTATAAAAAGAAGAAAAAATTTTATTGCCAGATAAATAACTGTACGATGGAAGTTACGCTTCGAACATTAAAAAATCACGGACTAACTTAGTGCTAACTTAGATGTTTAGCTATAGGTTAAACATCTAAGTTAGCACTAAGAATTTTCAGCCATAAAACATTATCAAAGAAGTTGTTGTTCTTTCACATTCTCTATTTTTCCTGGTTCCATTTCCAATAATTTTTTTCTTCTTAAATTCAAGGTAACTAGCGACCAACTATTCGCCAAACCCGCGGAAAACGAGGAACTGTATTGCAGTTAATAACGGATAACTCTGCAGTTTTAACGCTAATTCTATTTTGTTTATTGTAATAATTATATCGAATAAATTGCAAAACTTTTTAAAAATTCGAAATGTGCACAACTTACACGAATTTGCCATTGGAACTGATAAAAGTAGACGTACAGTTGCTATTTTCGTATTCAGTTCACACACGCTATGAAAAAACTTTCAAAATTATACTTTTCGAATGTGTTTACTTATGAAAATTATACTAATAACATGTAAAAATCTTAAAAGTATCGTTTTTTCTTTTAATGATAACTGGCGAATTGTCAAGAGTGCAAGGTTTTTCCTCTTAATGTCCTCAAGGACAACTTTGCAGATTCTGACGTGATTACGCGTTAAAGAAATTGTAAAAAAATGGCTTTCATTCCCAGATAAAACATATAATGAATGGATTCGGGCAATCGATCGAGTCCTGCAATTTTGGGGGCCCAATTTTATTTATTCGCTGTCGTGATTTTCAACAATGAAAGTGATGTCATTATTGTTTACGACACGCTATAGCACAATATATTCTCCTCGTATTATTATGATAAATATCGACACTTATCTGAATAATTAGGGGGTGTCAATATATGAGTTACTTTCTCTAACACAATTGGAAATTAATAATCGAGTTTTCTTAAATGTGAAGTTCGATTTTGTGATGTTGCTGGCATTTCTTTCGGGTCTAAGCTATCCCAAAAATTTTCTATAGATTTAGAAAACAAATATTAAAAATGGAGCCATGTTCTTGATTTAATTGCACCAGCAGAGATTTTTAAATAAATCATACCAATATTTCCCATACTAAAAGCAATATCCGATTTCTCGAATGCTGAAGATGAACACCATTTGTTTGGATGCTGAGAATAAATACCCGATTTCCTCGGATGTTGAGGATGAACACCATTTGCTTGGATGCTAAGGATAAATACTCGATTTCTTCGGATGCTCAGGATGAACACCAATAAATACTCGATTTTTTCGGAAGCTGAGAATGAACACCATTTGCTTGGTTTCTGAGAATAAAATACCCAATTTCCTCGGGATGCTGAGGATGAGCAATCGATTTGTTCGCGTGTCCTATAAGTTCCCCAACTGACAATAGATTCAGAGCCAAAAATTTAAAGTTACTTCATCGCCTATAAAGTGCTATACAACGTAAAAAATACTTTATACGTTTACATATAATTATTTTTTTAAATTACAGTATTTCTCATAAATCGTATACAGTATTATCGTATATTGATACAAAATATACGATATGTAGATTTAATCATAATTTGATAAAAATAAAAACATATTTATTATTATGTATATTTTGCAGTATTGGATGCATTTGGTAAACCCTCCCCAGGAATTTTTTATGGAACGTTTTCCATGTATGGAAATTACGAACAGTGTCTAAATACAATTTCCAAGAATGATAAAAATGGCAAGGAATACTACAGAGGAAAATATTGTTCCATCAGAATAGCGCCCGCTCTCCCGCCCAAACCAGATACTATCATCATACAGAAGGTTATGCCGATATTCAAAGACTTTGTCAAAGAAAAAGACACGGTAATCCTTAGCATCGTATATTTAAAAAAATCATTTTTAAGCATCTTTAGTAGAAATCCACGCTTTGTAATTGCAGATAATACGTTTTCTGGCATCGTATTCTCATCTCTTATACAATATATCTTTACGTTACGATATATGCCTTCCGGATAAGTGTTCCCAAGATGATGTAGAACAGGTCGTCGAATATAGTGAGTATTATTGAGTATTTTTTATCAATTTATTCTTAACAGACTTAAAAATCATCATGTTTTCATAGTACAAACGGGTACGGATTTCCTTCAACTGAAGCTCGACTGGTGCGAAGTTACTCAAGAAGAAGAATTAGATGTAGTTCACTTAATTTGCTCGTAAGTTTTTCATTATTTAATTAAAAATGTATAAATAAATTTTAAAATAATTGTTTTAATTAGGTATTCTATCGCCATTCTGGCTGCCATTGTCTTCTTGTCGACCATGTGGCATTACTTCAAAATTCAAAAATATTTGAAGATAAGAAATGGTGAGTGCTTCCATAACTCTACGTAGATCCCAAAGAGTATCCACTAAGAATAACACCCCATTTTATCCCATAAAAGGCGATGGGATTTAAATTTTTGAGCAGCGATTACTCATGTAAGAATCGAGAGATGATCTATCTCATATTTTGCATTTTAGGTATAGACAACTACATCGAAGCATTTTCTATCATGAATTCGTTAAAGTCTCTGGTAAAAATGAACCACAAGAAGATATCGGCGCTTCATGGGATCAGATTTATATCGTGTGTTTTGATGATATTTATATTTTCGTTGTTTAGCTTCGATTTGGATATATTCAGTAAGTATTATCGCAGATTTCGCTTTCGAGTCACCAAAATCGATAATATTTATGCAAATATTTTAAATCGATTTTTTAGGTGGACTTTTAAATCTACTCAGTTTACCAAACTATACACCGGCTGAAGTTATTTTACACGGATCCTTATACGTAGATACGTTCTTCTTGCTCAGGTAGGACACCAGTTTAATTTGTATTATATTAAAGAAAATTTATAAGAATAAAATAAGTATATAATAATAATAATCGCGTATTTATTACGTAAACTTCACTAAGCAGTAAATAAAATGAAACTTTTCAGTATAGCGGGTGTCCCATGCCACTCGTACAACCATTTGGAGTGTTTGGATTATCGCTTGATAACGCATCGGCGCGTCGCGCCCGCTTTATCACGCGACTTATGAAAAGTAACGGCGGGTTCGCGTGAGCGGCTATTCAGGCACTCCAAACGGGTGTATGGGTTGTTTGAGACACCCGGTATAATTGTTTTTTACTGGAATAGTATATTTTGGATTGAAATATATTACAGGAAATATCTAAAATTTTTCTTGATTATCGCGTGATAACGCATCGGCGCGTCGCGCCACGCTTTATCACGCGACTTATGAAAAGTAACTGCGGGTTCGCGTGAGCGGCTATTCAGGCACTCCAAACGAGTGTATGGGTTGTTTGAGACACCCGTTTTACTGGAATAGTATATTTTGGATTGAAATATATTACAGGAAATATCTAAAATTTTTCTGTTTTATCAATATTTATTTTCACCAAAACTGCGGATCGGTATAAACAGGAGCAGTTTAGTTGCTAAGGGATATGTCTCATACCTACTATAAATACTGCAAAAGAAAAATACTCCTTCTTCAAAAATACTTTAAGAAGATTCGATTAACAAATTTCGATTTTTATTGTCATATTTCGTTTATTTATTCAAATAAAAAAAAAAATATATCAAATCTTCGTTATAAAATATAACAGAGTTAACCTTTTCGTTCAAGGTGACTTTTTGTACATCGTCCTATAGAACAAAAGTATTCATGGTTATTCTATTCTTTAACGTGATTAATAGGCATCATTAGTTGTTAAAATTCTTTTTTAACTCTTTTTGTCCACTGAGTATTATATTCGTCAACAGATTATAATTCGAGTTTTTCTGAATTTCGCGATTTTTCCTCTTTCCATTATTGTTAGTTATTATATTATATAGTCGATGGTAGTTTAAAAAATATTCCTAATGCAGTTACTCGACTGAATCGTTTTGTAGCCAGTTTGCAGTTTATTTCGTTATTATTCTACAATTTACAAAATTTTTCTGAAGTCATTTGTATGCATTAACAAAGAGATCATTTGATGCAAGACTTAAAAAAAAAATTTTTTTTAAATTTTTCTGCTTAACAATTAAGTATAAAAAAAAGGCAAATAAAGTATTCAAGAATTTGTAACCAGGTATTTCGAGACGGGTTAAAACTTTTTTTTTAATTTTTCTGCTTAACAATAAAGTATAAAAAAAGGCAAATAAAGTATTCAAGAATTTGTAACCAGGTATTTCGAGACGGGTTAAAACGATAGTGAAAGTAGTATGGCAAACCAGCTAGGTCACCGTCAATTCTTCACAGTCAGTGGTAAAATTTCTCAGAAACGAGTTTAACGAACTTGCTACAGTTCTAGTCTAAGTTACTCTAGCAAAAATTACGCGTAACGTATCAATTAAAATAAAACTATCTAAAGAAACATATAGCCAACTTATGGGAACAAATAATCTAAAGTTTATATATTAATTTTTACGCCAATCGATATCTAAAACTTTCAACCTTTTAGATTAACGACTTCCGATTAAATCCCAGTGACGAAAAACTGGTTTATAATTCTTTACTTTCCTTTAAAACGATTGTAATTTTTACGCCAATCGATATCTAAAACTTTCAACCTTTTAGATTAAGGACTTCCGATTAAATCCCAGTGACGAAAAACTGGTTTATAATTCTTTACTTTCCTTTAAAATGTTGGATGCTTTAGTTTTTCGGTAGTTGTACAATATTACATAGAAAACTTGTCAGGGACATGGGAAAAAAATAGCGTAACGCAACAATTACAAAGCAAAACACGCTTCCGTCGGACAGAGTTGACAGCGATGATTGACATAAATTATAGAAATTGAGTGACGGCATTGGCGTAACACCGTGTCAAGGTCAATATTGTTCGTATTTCTCATCTGGCTAGATGGCCGTATCAAAAAAATAAGAACACTTTTTTAAGGAAGTAACGATTTCCTCTATAATCTATACATTATTCATATTACTTTCGGTTCGGCCATCACGTAATAATATATATATGTCGACACCGTCGTAATCCTTTTAAAAAACATCCGAGTAGTAAAGCGCTATATCTCGATTTTTATATAACTCTTCTGTTATATAAAATTCGAGGTTATCTAGAATAAATTTTTATTTTTTCTAGTTCTCATCGACATGAAACCATTTTGTTAAGTCGTTCTGAATGATTATTTGCAACAGTTTGAAGGAGATACACGTAAAGACGTGTTATATATATCTAAATACAGTAAACTCCCGTATAAAGCGACAAAAAATTGCGATTAGTACTCATATAACGCTATAAACAATTCCATATAACGCGTAGGATAATTTTTTTTAAATCAAACGTTACTTACCCGTCACTTATATCTCTGTTGATTGTAAAAAAAACCAAACGATGTTTATTTCGTTTCCATGACAACTTTAACGACTTTTACGTCAGTTATACGAATCCGTATTTTCGGATTCCATATTTTAAGGGGTTTACTTGTTTTTTAATAATTTTTTAATATTTATTTACCTGTATTCTGTTTTGTTTTTCCTTTATTTTTAAAAGAAAGCTTCTTTAAAACAAGTTAATTAAATTCTGCATACAATAAAATCATATTCGAAACTAATGCGCATCTCATTAGCAATATGCGATCAGTGCCGGAACTCGAAGAAAAGTTTAAATTTGCATAAAATCGTCTGCTAGTGCCTGTCTCGTATAACGCGGAACGTATCCCCGCATTGCACGGGTGTCCACTGTATATAATTTGGCCAATTTAATTTTTTTTTATGTCATTTAATATTACGTAACACACTTCTCAATAAGATCGAAGTTTTGATAAGTTCGTAATTATCATAACCAGGTAACATAATAGTTTCGTAACGCTTTGCATTTTAGTAAAAAACCGTAAAAATTGGAGGTAACAACTATAAACATCCATATAATCCTAATATATAGTCAAGTTTGGGAGTGTTTCGAAACCTACCAGTTATGATTTTGCAGAATTATATAAGAAAGGTAACGTCTTCTGACGTTGAATTTGTAATATTTATAATGATATCCTACATGGATAGAATTTAAATGGTGTTTCATGTAGACACATGTAAGTATATTTGTTTAAAAAGATTTTAATGTCAATTCAAAGTCCTTGAACTGGTTGGAGGACATTCCAACGTCTTTTGTCTTCTTCACCTACGACAGAGACTTCAAACCATTCGACTTATTTAAATTTTAGACGTTTTTATTGTTAAAAACGAAAAAATTAATGGAAATTTTAATAATTAAATGCAAATTAATTGATTTAGATCATTAAAAAATTAATTAACCTATTTTAAGCTTTCAAAACTCTATTTTGCATCTTGTAAAGAATGAAAACAAGGCTCGGTAAACCTGTTTTTCTCATTACTTACAATGATTAAGTGAAAAATGTTCTAGCAAACTATAGCCAAAGCCAGTAAAATTTGTTGGTGACGCAATTATTCTACGAACGACTTTGGACGTCTCCACAAAGTTTTTCATTGTCACGTTCGCATCTGTTTAATTATTCAACTCTTGAATCGAACAATTAAATTTATTTTTACTTTTCCTTTTAAATTTTTCGAAATTATTTAATTATATGAATGAAAAGTCGAATTTTCTTGATTTTATATCGCGCTCCAGGCAATAATAAAAATGTTTACTTTCTACCTTTTGTTGTCATTAAAATATTTCTTCCATTCATTAATTTTCTAACCAATGAGATTTTTCCTAAGTAAATATGGTAATTTTATCCGATAAACATAGAAATTATGGTGGAACGTTATTTATTAATAACATTTTTTTATTTTTAGTGGCATCATGGTCATGTATTCCAATCTACCAAGAAGTAAGGAACAAGAAGGAAAATTCAATGTACTTTCTTACTTAGGAAGAAGACTTTTCAGGTAATATTTTATTTCTATTTATTAAATTGATGGATTAAGTAGTATCCATCGAATGGATCTTTAAAAAATTACGAAATATTTCAAAGAAAAAGTTCTTTTCTTTACCAGAATAAATTAAATTTTATGATGGACTACTCCGGTTTTCAGAAAGATGCTTGGGAACAATTGCGTGTCGTAAATAGCTAAATGACATTGTAGACAGTTTTCGGTTATGTAAACTCGATATATAATCAAATTAGCATAAGCAAACATTAAAAACCCGTAATTAGGTGTTTTATCTATCTTTATATATTTCATTGTCTGATATAAATTGTAAAAACCGGAATTTAACAAGTATTTGATGATAAACACGTCACTATTTTTCCTTCTTTTAGCAGAATACTGTCCAACCATGTCAAGGAATTTGGAGGATTTCTGTAAAGCTATTTACCATTCCTAACGTGCATTCAACTCGCATGTCATGTGATAGTGATCATTTGCAATTTTATTATTAGCAGAAGAAACATCCCTATTAGTTTTTCATAGCTTAATCCGAAAATAACGAATTCAATGCTGTATTTAATTCAAAAACAATTGGTTTATTCAGTGCGAGGTGTGTGGCCCGCACCGGATGATACCATGGTAGGGATGACATCCAAGTTTTCAAATGTATGTTAAAAAATTACATTTTTGCCAATTTTACAACTATAAACCCTTTTTAATACGCTTAGGACCAAGCACTAAGGTACTATAACTTGACGACAGCATCGGAAGTCAGTATTAAGTCTATGGGACCTAAAGTAATTTTATTACTATAGAATTAATATATTCTCCCATAGACTCAATACTGACTTCCGATGCTGTCGTCGAGTATGCAGGGTCGGCTTAACACGGTAAGTAGACTGTTACAAGGAAGCTGCATTGGGTACCGGGACCCCTA
Source organism: Olivierus martensii (assembly GCA_000484575.1). Taxonomy (NCBI): domain Eukaryota; kingdom Metazoa; phylum Arthropoda; class Arachnida; order Scorpiones; family Buthidae; genus Olivierus; species Olivierus martensii. Next base: position 48,185 of record AYEL01084026.1, read on the forward strand.
GAGACGGTACTGTATGTATGGCTTTCAATGTTTAGGTTCTAACAGTAAATGATATTCCTTATGAACTCTTAAATCCATGCTTTCTAACGAACAAACATTTTATATAATATTGAGGGAGAAGATGGTGGCAACAATGCTACGAAGGCCACTGGCTTACTCAATTTCGACAAATCTTAATTTATATGTCACCCGTTCTATTGGTAAAGATTCTCAAAAATCTATAAAATATCGCCAGCAGGTTTATTTTGTCTGGCAGTTACTTTCTTGGTAAATAATTATTACAAAAGAACCGTGGTGTTAAAAAAATAAAAGTGATTTATGTGAATACATTCTATTAATCTTTTCCTGTTTTTATACGTGTCCACCGTCTTAACTCAAACAATATTTAAATATAAAATATATAAATTAAAAAGTTCTGGGAATGTGATATTTATAACCATGAAAAACCTTTGTGAAGGAAAACTTTTGGAATTCTAATACCGTATAGGAAACTGGAAATCATTCTGCAATACAACATTAAAATTTCATTTATATAATGTACTTAGACATCCGATATTTGTCTGCATCAAAGCAAGAAATGCTTCCTTATACCCGAAATTTTGCATGAACAATCTGCAATTTTTTCCAGAGTTACTGTATACAATTTACACGAAGTAACTAACCATACAGCACGGTTATGGTCAGTAGACTTTTGCAATTAATAATTTCATTAGTGTATAAATCACGATTATGTGATGAGGTTAATAAGACAGGCTATCCCGTAGATACGTTGCTTAATTTTGTGTAAGACTATTCGAGAAACTATTGCTGTAAGATGGTGTCATATAATGGAAGATAATGTCCACTTTTGCAACGTCATATTTTCTAGACATCCGACATAATGTCAAACAGGAAAATTATCACCATAATTGAAAAAATTTTAAATTGATTTACTAATTTTTTACCAGTAGACTCGACAAAAAAGATTATTAACAGAAATACAATAAAATTTGATAATCTGGTTCTAAAAATGGATGAAATCGACCATCCAACGCCGACATATAACACTATTATGATTATGTTAAAACATCCAAAGATATGATAAAAGAATACATGTCAATGAATAACAGAAGCTATGATAACCATGAATGAGTGCGATTTTTAAAGCGCAAATTGAAATGATTCAACATTTATAAAATTAAAAACAATTCTTGGCGTTAATAAAAAATTTCTAAGGTAGAAAGTTCTTCTGTATTGGAGTAGCATCCTAAACTCTTTCACTTTAGAATCTTACTCGAACATGCGAGAACTTTTCTGCCATATCTGAATTTTTGACAGTTCCTCGAATTCCTTGATTCGATATTTTTGTTTAGTGTTATCTTATATCAGGAGTATCAAACTTTTTATGGAGGGCCATTTCAGGTCGACATAATGTTGAAAGATCCGCAATAACAGCAAAGCAATGTTGAGAGATCCGCATTCAAATTGTTTACACTTTGCAGCAATAGTTTTGTTTTATTGGAATTAAAATTTGAAAAAAATGGATGCATTCTATAACTAAAGTAAAGAAAATGTCGAGTTAACTGAAGAGTGAGTGCTGGGGATCGCGTGTTTGACATTCTGTTCCGTATATTTACCGTATGCAGTGATCGTTAAAAAAATTTATTATATCATCGTTAAGAGTATTTATTTACTCCAAAAAACTGGCAGAGTGGCTTTTTGAGTTTCATAGCACTTAAATGAATTTGTAATTCGATGCGATTTTAATATTAACAACTTATTTAATATAAATTATTTATGAAAAGTCAATGCGCCTATTATATAGCAAAGAGTTTCCGCTATGACGTCAATGGACGATTGCCAATGACTATCTGTCCAGTTCGGATGACGTCTTTTACTTTCCGAGAGAAGAAGGCCGTAGGAAATTTAGTGTCCTACTTAATGAAGTTATATCTTTTACATTCTCCTCAATTCCTGATCGGAATAATTAAAGGAAAGCGTGACGTAAAACTAAACTTAGTTTTTACGTAGGAAGTCCGAAGGTTTTTAGATACATAAATTTTTTCAATTCGTAAAAACTTGCAAACTTTCTATTCGCGTTTCTAAACAATATCGCGTAATTTCGCTATAATCTAGAAATAAAAGTAATATATAAGAGGCGCTGAGGTTAAAATAATAAACGAGTTTGGTTGGTAATATCCCAGTAATTAAATATTTTAAAACGTTTCTATTTATGCTTAACCTTGATCATGAATATTATATTTGTTCAGACGTACCTATTCCAATCTTATTTTCCAAGAATTGTTTTTGGCTGTCATATTACTTATTGTATGCCAATAATTGCCGTGAGAACGAAACTATTTTATGTAATTTTTTATTACATAAATCCTGGCAATGTTCTTCGAACTATTATTTTATCCTGTTGTAATTCGTATCGTTGATCTGGCAATAGGAACACATGCGGATTTACGCATAATTGTAACCCTGAGCTTTACATAAATCCTGGCAATGTTCTTCGAACTGTTATTTTATCCTGGTGTAATTCGTATCGTTGATCTGGCAATAGGAACACATGCGGATTTACGCATATTGTAGCCCTGAGCTATACAATATTCATGAATACATATTGTATAGCTCAGAGCTACAATACGCATTTTATTTTGCTTTGGTGAAGCGTGAGGCTCAAAGTTGTAGCTCGTTTAACTTACATCTAAATCCTGCTCAGAATAGGAACTGTACTTCGGATCGGAAACCTGTGTGCATCGTTATTTCCACTTGATGTATTAATTGTTCAAGCGAAGTGCGATACTCCTCATTTTTTGCAGTTAGTCTCTTAGCATACCTGAATATTTTATTCGATAGAATATCGCGAATGATTTTTTTTTTCTGTTGTATATTTGTTGGAAGAGCAAGATAGAATCATTAGCCACGTTAAAATCATTGCTATGTAAATGGTAACAACAAGTTCATAGCTGAATAGTCACTTTATTTTTGATATAAATTGAATGTTTTATGTATCAGAAATGCCTAATATACTAAGATCTTCTATTTTTGCTGTAGTATAGAATTTCACAGTTTAGAATGAAAAAGTCGTACGAAATTATTATATAGAGAAGCAATTTAACTTATTAATCAAAATTTATCGATCAAACACGAAAAATACAAGCTCTACCAGAGAATTTTATCATATTTAACAAGAAGAATAAAAAAATTTTGATTTATTTAAACTAAAATTCTTCATTTCTATGTATTATATTAGAACAAAGTACATAAAAAGATATATTACCTTTCTTTGCACCACATTTGAACATTTTGCATTGCCAGTATGCTTATCGTTGCCATTTAAAATAACTATAATTTTCTCTTATTCTGCTATTTATATACACGGTTTCGGTTAAACATGTTCAGGAAAATACAACTAGTTTTATTCACTCGATAAAAAATAAAAAAAATGAATCTATTTTATATGGTTGTGGCAAGGTTATCTTTCTATTTAAAACTTATCCACCTGTAATATATTTATTATTAATAAATTTTGCATTCAGCATATGCCAACTATCCGAGCCAAGTTAAAATATGTTTCCAATGTTAACCAGTATTCATTAAAATAGCTGAACACTCCTTTGATATTCATTTGCCGCTGTTCATTTTTTATTATTTAAATCAAGTTCGTATGTTTATTGGCGTGCAATGAAGCGATAAGAGTGTATCTGTCAATCTAAAAATGATCAGAAAATCTAAACTAAAAATAAAACTAGCAATTTAAAAAAAAAAAATGGATATCGAAGTCACTTTTGATGGCGGATCGTTTCGTGAAAATCTACGAAAAATATAAAGTTAATCAAAATAAAAATACATTTTGATAGATACAATTAAATGTGAAAGACATTATCAGTTTATACTTTTACTAATTTACAGGAAAACTGAATTTATTTACATTACTTTCTAAAACATGTTTGTCTAGTCTGTAATGTTTCTTTAGATATAATTGGAAGTTAATGTGTATTCAAAAATTACATTGTTTATATAAATTCAAAAAATAACAATAAATATATAAAATAATGATATAATAGTATGTAATATCACTTTGTTATAGCATTATATTAATACATCCATCTTGAAGGATCTATGTGTAGTAACATCCTTATTAAAAAGTCATCACTTATCATGAAACGTTACGCTTTCTGTTGATAACATAACCACAGTTTTTATCTATTTTGGTTTCACTTACATTATTCATCTCAGTCTTATGCGAATTCACTATTTTGAGCGATTCCATTGCTAGGCATTGTTCACCATGTGTCTCAATTTGTTGAATCATCAACAAATTGTCATCGGACAAATTGTCAAGTTCAACAAATATACCATCATTCTGGTGTATTTGATGAACTTGAACCATCAGGCACAACAATCTGGTGTGTTTGACTGTTGAATCATTAAACACGCCAGATTGTTTGTCTGATGGCTCAATTTAAAGTTTTCTTATCATCTATATTAGGAGAAATTCCGAGAAGTTTCAATGTCTTCCACTTTTAAATAGATGAAACTATAAGATTAATTAATTTCATATCAAAGTCAATATGCGCTGAATTGCTTAGTGAATTTCATAAAAATCAATATAAGTAGTTAGAAATTTATAAGGAAAGAATCTTAGAAGTCTGAATATCCATTATTTTTTAAACAGTGAAGTTAATTGATAAATTATCAAAGTTAACAATCTTGACAAATTTCATAACAATCCATCGAATAGTTCAGAATATCTTAAGATAATATCTCGGAAATTTAAATTCCTCTCGTCTTTAAGCAGTTATAAGATAAGAATAAGATATAGAATATTATTATTGATTTTTCCAAGCATAATTAAACCTTTGACATATTTAATAAATTTATCTTTTAGGTCTGGGAAATATCCTATATTTCTCAAATTAAATATGGTTATACCTATATATAAAAAGAATGAAAATTATATTATCAATAATTATAGACCTATTGTGATTACCTCTATATTTGCAAAAATTATTGATAAAATTTTTTATAGGAGGTTATATGGTTTTGTTCAGAGATATAGAATTATTAGTTTAAAACAATATGGTTTTCAACAGGGATACTCAACTATTGATGCAATTACTCACTATTATACTAATATTGTAACAGCTCTGGATTGTTCAAATCTTGTACTATCATGTAGTTTAGATTTATCTAAGGCCTTTGACTCTATAGATCATAGTATATTATTTTATAAACTCTACAAAATTGGAATCAGAGGTGAAGCCTTAAACTGGTTAAAATCTTATTTCC
>AYEL01084029.1:0-20737 GCA_000484575.1 Olivierus martensii
ACTCCTACACAGTGCAATATTCCATAACAATGTCAGGAAAAATACTTCCTGCTGTATTTTTGTGCATGCAGGAAACAGGTGATAAGTTTGGTCTGCAAATTAAAAAGAAAATCGATCAATTGGAAAACGAATATAAAAATGTTATTGTATCTTGCTCGAAATCTGACAAACTTACAACACAATTATATAAAATATTTTTAAATAAAGTAATAGCCCCTTATGCAAAAAATTGAAAAATTCCTACTACTAGTTGATTCTTGGAGTGGGCAAACCAATTCTTTGATTTACGACATTTTCTGCAATGAAACAGGCGATATAACTTGAACAATGAAAATAATTCCTCCAAAATGTACTCCATTATGTCAGCCATGTGACGTTTATTTTTACAGACAAGTAAAACTAATTTAAAAAAAACTTATTCTAATATCAAGCCATGAAGATGTTATAAAACTACACTCACTAATACACAACCAATTAGCCACTCCTATTTTTACAAAAATGATAGAGTATGCTTGGTTTGCATCAAAATTATCTACCAATAGAACAACTTTTTTCAATGTTAACGAAGTATGTTTTCCAAATTCATTATTAAAAAATAAGTGCAAATGCAAAAAGCTTCCAATCATAAAATGTTCTTGGTGCAACTTGTATTTGTGTTTTCCATGTTTTTGCGAAAAATATCACCTCAAATATTGTAGAGAGTTCTCAAAATAATACATCTTATTGCATTTTAACTTGTAAGTTAAATTCTTTATTTTGTTATTTCTTTTTTGCTATTTATTATTTATTATATTGCTTTTTATTTTGCTATTTGTATTTTGCTAATTTATGTTAGAGCTTTTTGATCGTTCTAGAACATTTTATTTGTAAAAGTTACCTGATGATGGCTGTAATAAGCCGAAAACGTTTGTATTATTATTAAAGATTCTAAAGTTATTCTCAACTGCTTAATGTGCTTTTTCAATTTAGTTTAGTAATGTAATAAGAGTTGAAGCAGTTTCTTAGAAGATATTTTTAATCAAATAATTGCAAATAAGAAATTACATTTTAGTTTTGTGTAGTATTGCACTGACTAACCCTCATATTAGAGGAGTACAATACATGTAATAGTAATTCATGAGAGTCAACAAATGTTTTCCTATGAAATAAAGTCACCTTATATTAAAGTGATCATCACTATACAAAAGCAAAGAGAAGCATTTCAAAATACTATAGTGACATTTGTTGAAGTCGATGAAAAAGACAAACAATTGGTCTGGCTGTATTTAAAAGACAGAATGATATGGTATAAGATATTAATAAAAAAGTATCAAAGTTATACATAAAAAATAGTTTTCTGAAATTAAATCTATGAAATATGGTTATCATATCTGTGATGGATGGTTTTTTTTAATATTTGAAATATGAAGTGCATATTCAAGCTTTAGATCATTATCTTGTATTTTGCATCAAATTTATTGTAATCAAGTCCATACATTCTATCATTTTTATCTTTCACACCAGATATATCTTGTTTCCTTTTCAAATTTCTCATATATTTCCAGAGCCCTCTTTTATTCCCTTCAAAATCATTCTGCAATCTCTGATCTCTTTCTCTTGCCACTCTTTCTTTACTCTCTTTCATTATTTTTGCATCAGCCACTAAATGTTCAACTTCATCATTCTACCATGCATCACCATTTTTCCTACTATTCTCACTTTACCAACCACTTCTTTTGCAACACTCACTACACATTCCTTAAAGTGTGTCCACACATCTTCCACATTGCATATATTTTCATCTACTTGATCCAGCTTTTTGCATCCAGCTAACTTAACAAACTTATACTACTATAAATCTTATCTCTTGTTTCATATCCTTCACTTTCTCATCTGTATTTCTTTTGTCTGGCCTTACATTTCTCCATTCTCTCAATAGAAATTCATCCTAGAAATCATCAGACAGTGATCTGAACTATCTCTTCATCTCTCATCACTCGTGTCTATAACTTTCTCTTTCAATCTTTCATCACAGAATCAAATCAGTCATACTCCTCTGATCTTTCTCACAACTCTCCCAGGTGCATTGATCAATGGCCTTGTACCCAAAGAAGATATTTGAGATAAATAATTCTCTTTCAGCACAAACCTCGAAACTCCCCATTGTCATTCATTCTAAGATTACTGTATTTCCCAACCAATTCTTCCACTACATTTCTCTCCATACCATCTCTGCTATTCAAATCTCCAACCATAATTATGCACTCACAAGTCAGTGCCATAACTTTCATTTATTGCATCATTCAAGTCACACCAAAATTTATCTTTTTCTTTCTTATTTTTAACATCCACAGGGGCATAAACTGCTATCATAAACATTCTCTGCAGTCCTAATTTCACCCTTACCCGTATTATGCTGTCATTCATACACTTGTATCCTAACATACACTTTTTTGTTCTCTCATTCATCAGCATACCCACTTCAGTTCTTGCTTGCTCATTATCTTTTATCCCAGATCATATTCCCATAATATCATTCCTTACATACTCAAATGCACACCCCCTTTCAATGTTTCAGTCATATCTGGCCTATATTTATACATTTCACTTACAAGTTCCTGTTATTCCCTTTCACTTGCCTATTTACATTCCACACATCCAATCACCATTCATACTTCCTTTTCTATTCCTGTCATCTTTTATCCAGTCCAGTTTTAAATCTATGTTTGACAGTCCAGTTTCCTTTACTTTGAGTTTTGAAAATCAAATAAAAAATTTCATCATGTTGGTGATCATCTAAATGATGATATACCAACATGATGGATGGAGGGGCTGCCCCCTTGAGAGACCCAGACTACACTGGGCACCACTTCGTCAGACTCCTAACATCTACCATTATGGCAAAGTTGAAATATCAATAGCCCAGAAAGATAACTGGAGAGCATGCAATTCCCCTTGCCATGTAAAGTCATGGGCACAAAGAGAGATCTTTTAATTTATATTGAAAAATTAAGTCACATTTCAATAATATTGAAAAAGTAATCATATTTATTCTTGGGTATAAAGTAATTTTGTTTTTGTAATTGAGTCTTGATTCTCCACAGTGGTGGAACTACAATGCACCAGACCCCACAACGTGGGGTGGCCCAGAATTATAGGGAGCCCAAATCCTATTTGTCTGTACTTTCTTTACTCCTTTTTAAAATTAACAACATAATACAATAAAAATTAAATGCACCATGAAAACAATGAAACATTCATTGAATCAGAGCAGTGCGGCAGTAGGAGTAGCAGCTGAAAATATGGAAATAAAAGATGTGATTGAAGATTTTGCAAATTTAAAATCCAGGAGAAAGAATTTTAAATTTTAAATATTTTCTTTCGATAATTTTCAATTTTGTTATTTTCTAATAAAAATATCTACAGTCTGTTCCACTTTCAGAAGGCAGTGACATCACGAGTGAAATGGTTATAGTTTGTCTGCGAGAAGAAATATTGGGATGCATTCCTAACCTAAACAGCAAGTCATCAGTGATTAGTCTCTTATGATGTCAGAAATAACCACAGTTTGCTTCTGGAACAACTTGCTGAGTGTGGAGATAAGACGGCAGCTAACATGGTGATGAAGAAGACAATAATGAATGTTATAAATTTATTAGCATCATTAGAAAGCATTAAAATTTATTTGCTAGTAAACAACAACGATGATAATGATTTGTTACATTCTCTGACTTTTAAAATCTTATCATCTTATAGGAAGTACACTTAGCCCTCGATTTACATGGTAGATACGTTCCAGGAAAAATCGTGCAAACCGAAACCGTGTAAAACGAGACGCAGAATTCAATAATAATAGTAGGATATCTTTTATTAAACTGTAAACCATGTAAATCAATGTAAAGAAGATAATGAAAAGTCGAGGATATGTTCTTTATAACTGTGTAAAATGAGGTAAGGATTAAAGGAAAAAAAGGGGATTGGTTCATTAATTTTTAGACATAATTTAATGCTTATACTTTTTCAATTTATTTTTGGAAATTTAAACATAAACATTAATTAACACTGAATAGGGTACAAAAAAAATTAACAATATTCTGTACAAATAAAAACAATAAAAGAATTCGAATACAAAAAAAACTTAACAATATTCCATACAAATAAAAACAATAAAAGCATTCAAACATAAATTAGGAAAGCTGCGGTGAGTTGAGTTTAGTTGAACTGCGAGACTTGGACAGTAATAATTAAGTGAGTTGGAGTTGAAATGCGAGACTTGGACATTAAAAGTTAATAGGTTGAGTTTAGTTGAACTGGAAGATTTGGACAGTAAAAGTTAATAGTGAAATAAACTGCAAGACTTGGACAGTAAAAATTAATAGTAATTGTGAAAGCAAAAGTGGACCCTGCGAGACTTGGACAGTAAAAGTTAATAGTGAGCGATAAATTGTGTGAGACTTGGATAGTAAAAGTTAATAGTGAGCAATAAATTGTGAAAGCGAAAGTACAAATAAAAACAATAAAAGCATTCAAATACAAAAAAAACTTAACAATATTCCATACAAATAAAAACAATAAAAGCATTCAAACATAAATTAGGAAAGCTGCGGTGAGTTGAGTTTAGTTGAACTGCGAGACTTGGACAGTAATAATTAAGTGAGTTGGAGTTGAAATGCGAGACTTGGACATTAAAAGTTAATACAGTTGAATTTAGTTGAACTGCGAGACTTGGTCAGTAAAAGTTAATAGTGAGCAATAAACTGTGAAAAGTGAAAGTGGACTAAGAAGAACTGTGAGTTATTCTGAATTAAAGGTACAGATAAGTGTTGTATGAGATAATTATCGGATTTTGTATTGAATTTAGTAACTAGTGTTGTATGAGATAATTATCGGATTTTGTATTGAATTTAGTTATATGAAACTAGATTGTTTATTTTGTGTGTAAATAAATGGGACTATATGAAATATAACTGTATTCACTCTTTATTAATCTGTTTGTGAATAAATTGGACTATACGAAATATAGCTGTATTCACTCTTTAGTGTAAATAAATTGGACTATACGAAGTATAACTGTATTCACTCCTTATTAATCTCTACGAACTCGTAAACCCACAAATGTGTAAATAAATTGGACTATATGAAATATAGCTGTATTCACTCTCTATTTTAATAAATTGGACTATACGAAATATAGCTGTATTCACTCTTTATTAATGAACTTGTAAACTCAGAAAACATGACAATATGATACTCTTTTAATTTATAAATGGCATAATCAAAACTTGACAATATGATATTATTGTCACGTTTTGTGATTTATAATTTATAAATGGCATAATGCAAAACAATCAAAATAAAACCTCCCAAAAAAATTTTTTTGTTTTCATTTAAAAACCCTGTAAATTGAGTGCCGTGTAAATCGAGGGTTAGGTGTATTTACATTTTAATTTTCTTAAAATGATATTCATGTTCAAAATCATAAAATCATTTATAAATTATATTAGTTTTTATAAATTTGAATAAAAATTTTTACTGAAAAATTCTGTTTTATTGATTCCAATACATAATAAATATTGCTGTATTCACTCTCTATTAATCTCTACGAACTCGTAAACCCATAAAATGTGACTATATGATACTCTTTTAATTTATAATGCAAAACAATCAAAACCCAAAAAAATTTTTTTGCTTTCATTTAAAAACCATGTAAAAGCGAAACAGTGTAAATTGAGTGCCATGCAAATTGAGGCTAGGTGTATATTGCATTTTAAGTTTATATAACATTTTTATACAACTGATGACAGATGTAATTGATCAAAAACATTTTTTACATTAAACGTGTGACACTAATGTTTTTTAAGTAATCTATATTGCATAATCTAAAATCCTGCATCAATTTATACTTCAACCACCACCTTAAGTCAAGTAATAATAATAATAAAAAAAAAAAAAACCTACAAACTTGTACACTTATATAACGTGACAATATGATACTTTTTTAATTTATAAATGGCATAATGCAAACAACAAACCCTTTAGCAAAGAAATTTTTTTTGTTTTCATTTTAAAACCGTGTAAACTGAGTGCTAAAAAAAATTTTTTTTGTTTTCATTTAAAAACCGTGTAAATTGAGTAAAAAATAAATTTTTTTGTTTTCATTTAAAACCGTGTAAAAGCGAAACCGTAATTTTGTTTTAATTTAAAAACTGTGTAAATTGAGTACCGTGCAAATCTTTTTTTTTGTTTTCATTTAAAAACCGTGTAAATTGAGTGCCGTGCAAAATCAAGGGCTAGGTGTATTCTTTCTGCAATGTTGGATAAATTGTGTCAACCGTGTCAGCACACTCACCATCTATCATCTGCGATGACTGTGTTGAGCTCATCACTGATTAACTTGAGTTTTGGAACGGTTTGCTGAAAGTTTTTACTCATCACTGATTAGTCTGTTGAGATTTGAAACGCACCCTTGATCAGAATACTTTCATGTATAAAGCTTCAAAATCTCGCTGCAATCGTAATTCATATTTTTATCCTCAATATAATAAAAAGTCTGGGGATAGAAAAAGACGAAATTAAAAAAATAAAAAATTTTGTAATTGTGAATATTCGTATTCGAGATTATTCTAAAAGTAAAATGGCATCTTGTTCTTACGTAAAGAATAATATGAGAGGAAAGATTATTCATAGTCAAGCGAAGCAGATTATACTTAACGTTTACGGCAGATTAGTAAAACCTGGGTAGAACTGAATCCCGATAAATCTACAATTGATATCGTAAACTTGATGGAGGAATTAACCGGTTTCTCGGTAAGGACTGTTTACAGAATCAGGAAGGAAATGAAGGCACAGTATCGACACCAGAATGTAATATAAGAAAGTTTGGTGTTGATACTGTCTTTCAAAAGTCATGAAAGATCGTTTAATTCAATAGTTCCCAACCTTTTTTGGTCATGCTCCCACCTAAGCATCTCTAAAATCCTGATGCCCCTGATATAAATTTTGTTATTCAAAAAGAGAACTCCTATTCACGTGGAGGAATCCTAAAAGATCAATAACTTGGTCTAAATAAGCTACAAGCTTCGGAAGAACAAGGCATCCATAAAGGAGAAAAATAAAAGAACGATAGGACAGTTGAAGTACTGAGGAAGAAAGCACTAAGAAAAATTGTTTAAAAAATAACAACAACATAAAGTGATATGAAAAAACATCAAATAAAGTTTCAAAATCGATGTGTACATTCTGATTTTAATTTAAAAAATGTGTATGTCACAATATATAATTATATTGTATATGAAGCCACCTAGAATCATAAGAAATGCAAAACATTCACTGTTAATAACTCTGTTTTGAATTACCCCCTTAAAAGTTAAATTTCCCCTCTGTGGGACAGGCGCCATCATTGGGAAGCATGGTTTAAGTAGACATGACAATTTTACTAAATCTGCCATTCACATGAAGGCACACCATTTTTCCTGTAATGAATGCCCCACCATAAGTCGTTTACTGATAAGACATTGCCGGCATTTATGTCTACCAATGACATTATCCAGAACAACACTTTGCTGCTTATTCCATCATCTTGATTTTTGCACAAAGAGTGTCAACGTAACTATTGCACATGCAAATTGAAAATTTGCTGTAAAATTTAAGTATAAATAATCCTGGTTGACCAAAACGGCCCTTTTGATAAGGAATTAGCCAAATAGGTTAGATAATATTCTGTTAATTTTTCGACAGTTCATCGCAAGATACTAAGAGAATTAAAACAATTCTTAAGTATTAATAAAAATAATAAAGCTATTTAAAAGTATATAATTGCATTTCCATCATAACTTTTAACACAAGCACATGAAAATTACAATTTAAATAAATAATACAAAATGGAAAAATGGTAATAAAATTAAAAATTTTATAAAGTTTATTTATGACAATATCAGAGACATGGTGAAAACTTCAGATTATTGGCTAATTAGTGAAAACTTTTTAATTCAACTGTTTATGCACAAAAAGTGGTTAAATTGTTGAAAATGTACTATTTATACTATACTTTGATATCTAATGGCAAAAGAATACGCTATTGTGTGCTACGCACCAGTCAATTCGTCACTTTGAGATGGCAGTGACGTCACTGCCATCTCAAAGTGGAACAAATTATAGATAAATTTTTTTGTTGTAGGAGCCCGAATAATATTTTGCAGGGGACCAACAATTTTAAGTTCCGCCACTGATTCTCCATGATAAAATTGTCTGGAAATGAATCCAGACTTCCAAAGTGATAAGTAACTGTTTTACCACATGGCCATCTAAATGACTGTAAATTTCTATTTTCAACAGCATATTGGCTAGAAAAAGTATTTCTAGCCACTATGTTATGAAAATAGCCAAATTTAGAAAATGGTAAGGACAAACATAAAACTCGATCATCATAAGTCAAATGATTATTAGTAGTAGTATAATAAATTTGTATTTATTAATAAATACAAATTTGTAATAAGCAAATCATAGCAATATTGTTTACAAAATAATATATGATATGATCACTTAATTTGATAATTCTGATTTCACTAGAAAATTTTGTATCTAATACAGCAGACTCCGTTTTTACAAACCTCCAATTTATGAACTACATGTTTTTACGAACTATTTAGTTGGTCCCAAAAAGTCCCTAATGTTAATTATTGCCATTCCCATTTACAAACTTTAGATTTTCCAAACTTTTCTGGGGATCCATATGAGTTTGTAAAATCGAGAATCCACTGTAATTTATTTATTGAGAAAAAACTAGTTTTCAATATACATTTTCCTCCAAAAATTAAGTATAGCATTTTTGAGTTTCAAAAATCTATATAATTATTAAAAAAGTTAAAAAACTTAAAAAAAATCAAATTTTGAACTCAATGAATTATGAAAAAATTTAAAAAACTTTTAAAAAAATATTCAAAATTCACTGAGTTTATATCAAATGGAAGCCCTAATTAAGATCTACAGAAGAAATAGTCAGTTTTTTATGCTGTATTCTGTAAGCTCAAAAATTATTGAATCCATCTAAAAAAACTATTGAGATACATACAATAATTTTTGAGATATTAGTTATTTAAAAGATACCAAGATTATCCAATTTGGAATTTTTTGTATTTTTTGACAACCCTTTCCTCAAAACTGAAGCCCAAAAAGCCTGAAATTTTTTCTTTTTACGCATTTAATAGTTGGAACAAATATCATAAAATTATTAAACATCATAGACTAAAACTAATTTTCATTGCTTGATTTCATATGGAATAATTTTGACAAATCACATTTCACTGCATATGCAAATAAAATTTATTTCATTTATTCCACCATGAAGACAATATAACAAGCATGCACATCAATCAAAAGATTGTTATCATCATAATTGAATGAGTTATTAGATATCCCACTATGCAATATACAATTATGATAGCATTTATTCTCTTCAATGAACTGAGCAATTATATTCAAATTTAGATTTTAAAAACTGCATCATATTCAGTTAATGAAAGTTAATCACATCTTTAAACTACATTGCTTAAATAATAAATACTTAAATAATAAGGACTACTGTACAATTAGATAAAACAAAAATATATAAAATTTAAGGCTGACCTAGTTGCAAATCCATTTAATTCAGTGTTGTTTCCTGTTAGAAGTAAATGACTTAAAGCTTCTTTAGCCAAGTTTTCATCTAATCCACTTATTACTTTTTTTATCATATTAGGTAAATTCATTTCAGCATACATAATTTCTGGTGCTAAATAGAGTTCTGAACCCATTTCCAGTTTTTGTAGTTGAGAATTTCTAAAATATAAATATGATATGATATTTAAAATTTAAACTAATAGTTTATTATAAAAGCTTACATAAAAAAAATTTTAATTGTAAATATATATTTTTAAACTTTTAACTATTAAATTTTCTTGAGTTCATGAAAAAATATGATACAAGTAACATATATGAATAACAAATGAACCATATTACAAAACTAAAGAATTAGACACTAAAAAGAACACTTTCTATATATCCTTTCAAATTAGAGACTGAAAGCCATTGAATTGCACTGGCCAATCACAGAATTAACAAATTTCATCGTCATTGTAAGTACAAGTGGTCATAAGTTGAGGACTACCTGTATAATATAGTTACCCTTGCATAACGCAAAGGATATATTCTGCATTGTATGAATCTGTGTTATACTAGCCACATAGGTAATATGAGCACATGTATCCACAAATTTTCAGCAAGAAATCTACTATATATACCAAACTGAGAGGACATTTTTCAAAATTAAAAAAAAAAATTTAATTCAATCATTAATGACATGAATTTTCAAAGTTATCTCAAAAATATTTTCAGAATCAATTTCCAAATCAAATTTGTTGTCATAATAATTAAGATTTCATCATTGTTTAGGAAATAGAATCAACCTTTGGACTGGCATTTGAGTCCTAAATATCAGTGAAGAAAAAAGAGAAACTTTCTTCCAATTGAAGAAAGTTTGTACTTCATTGATTTTGTTAGAAATATCAGCCTTTATCCATGTCTATCATAAGACATCCACATCTGTGTTGATCTCTCTTTGTTTTATGTTACTTTCCTAGCAAAACTAACTAAAAGGCAATTGATTCACCATGGATTGCATATATCTGCACTAAAGTCAACTATGTGATGAAAAATGGGATTTAATGAACTAGATCCAGATTGTCTTGAAAAATTCTGGAGATATGTGATCTTGACCTGATTCCAAATTCTCCAGAATGAAATGCAATATATGCTTCATGTAGAAGCATATATTGCATTTCATTCTGGAGAATTTGGAATAATATAATTTGACTCTTCAACAAGAGATTCCAAGATTAAATATATTATATTGATGAATTGAATAGGCATTATTAGAAAGCAGTACACCTTATATCAGCAGTCTCAAACTCAAAGCTCATGATGCCTTTTTTTCAGTCCATGGCATATTTATTATAATTGCAAGAGCAGGATAGTCGATAAATACAGACTTTAGATTTTTCTTTTTTAACTAAAAATAAATTATTGTAGTCGTTTTCGACCTCTGGGTCCTCTTCAGCAAAACATAAAAACAATAGAAATGTTAAAGCACAGTTTTAGAACTGTGTTTTAACATTTATATAACAAAATAAACACAAACTCTTACTTTAAATGTCTATAGGATCATAAAAAAGCACTATAAGCAGAGTATTCAAAGATTTTTAATCATGAATAACGTTTTTGGACTGGATTAGAGTCCATCATCAGTCATACAGATAACACAGATAGTCTAGATCCAGATGAGTCAATGTCTGATCTCACACCTTTAGTTTGTCAGGACTCTGGACAAAACCTTCAAGATGGTACATGAATGCTTTACCATGTGGCTATTCAGTGAAATTTTTCAGATAATGCTATTGTGTATTTAAGAAATAGTGTATATTTGTTTTTTAGGCTTTTATATCTGATATGCATTAGAAAATAAAAAAAGCTGTGATTCACTTTACAGCAGTGGTCTGGAATGTAATTATTGTAATAAAATATATCTGTATAAGTTTCCTGAAATGGAAATCTGTCTGAAGTCATAATCTATTTGATTAAAACATTGGGATGGTAACCCAAACTTCCTGATTTGACTTTGAATTATTGGAAAGATTTTTAATTTCAGGAAAACAGTAAAAATTAAGTTCAATTATTAACTAATAGATGATGCTGCCTTAGCCTAAATTTATTAGCCAAACAGCTGGTGACATAATAAATAATTATTAAATTAGTTTAACTTCAAATTAGCTCAATAGAGGTATTTGGCTAGAAATACTTGGTTAGTATAAATAGATTTTTTAAGCTATATATTACACAGATATTGAAAAAGTCAAATAACCATCCAAATTATAAAAATCCCTTAAGGATTTTAAAAATTCATTACAGATTACATCATATAGCCTTGAACGGTTAAAAATTTTCATCCAGGAAAACAATTTTTTTTTTTGGAATATGAAAGCAATTTTTAAATAAAGATTTCTAAATTTAATATTAACTATAAAAGAGTGGAATATGTTCTAAGCTAACTTATATTTTTTTGCAAAGTTTGCTGAAGTTCAATAGTTGTGATGAAAAATTATACTAGATAGGAATCTTGTAATTCAAAATTAATTATTGTATATACTCATATATAAGCCAACCCCCAACTTCAAACACTAGAACAATATTTATCATATATATATATATATATATGATAAATTAATATTTTTGTAAATATTGGATACTGCTCAGATATGATAAAATGATGACTATATGATAAATTAAATGTGGATATATATATCCACATTTAATTTATCATATAGTCATACATATCCACATTTTTTTTTAACAACAACAACAAAAAAAAAAATCAAATGAAACAGAATGTTGTCAATCTTTGTTAGGAATAAATACAGTCTATTCTCATTATTTGTGGATTCCGTATTCGTGTATTCGAATACTAAAACATAAAGTAAAGGCTGAAAATGTTGTCAAGAAAGGTTTGAAGGAATCTAACTATATACTTCCCATAGGCATAAAAATTTCAGTATTCACAAAGCATTTACAGAACATAACTACCGCGAATAACAAGAATCGATCATATAGTGAAGCATAGTGTTTCCAAATTCCCGACATTTTGGAACCTTCAGGAATCGAGAACGGGAAATCGTATTTTCCGAGAATTCTTGAGAATTCCCGAAATAATCTTTTCTATTTATTTTTCGATGATCATCTGTAATAAAATACTATAACTATAAATATTAATAAAAGATGTAGAGAAGGTTGGGCAAACAAGGTTTGTGGACCCAGCACAATCTTTCAAACATTTCAAGACACTCCTACATATAAATGGTCAATGCAAAAAATGAGTAAATAAAATTTCCTAAATGGAGATAGACCAGAATTTCATGACTAGTGCATATCTTGCCGTGAGAGCTAAATAAAGGTCATTACAGTATCATTTTGACTAGATTTCTTTACATTTCAGGTTTTCTCAAAATATAAACAATATAATTAATGCAAACTTCATTTAACAAAACTTATAGTATACAGTGAGATTTTACATATATCACAATGTATTAACATATATCGCAATCGTCAACTGCAAACAAACTGCTCGAATGTGATTGATAGTAACGGCAGTTACTTTATGGAAACTATTTATCATGGAAAACAGAAATAGTTTGTGTTTACACAGAGAAATATTTATTTTCACAGTCCAAGATTTGACTATAATGTCATATTAAAGAAAGATACCTTAGATTTCATTAGTTAGTTCACCTGAAGATGACTTTGTAATCAAACCTTGGTTATGAAAATAAATATTTTTCTGTGTAAACACAAACTGTTTTTTGTTCTCCTCGATCAAATATGCTCAATTTATAAGAGCTAAAATTAGCTAGTTATGTGCTATTTGATTCTGGCGTCGTGCATGTATTTCTAGTGGCATGTAATATTGTAACATAATGTAACTTTAGATAGCGATAAATAAGAAAAATTTCTAAAAGATACATTGTGAGTAGTACTTTTTTTCCCATTGTAGAGATTACTGGGTTCGGGGAGCCGATTTTTCTGATTTCCCGAGAAAAGTTTGTCAGGATTCGGGAACAGGAAAACGAAAAAATTCCAGGAATGGGCGGGAAGGAATTCTTGGCCAGAAACACTAGTGAAGCATGTGACTAGTGCAAAGGCATGATGGGAATGCAACATGATTGAATTGGCAAATCTCATAATCTTGCAAAATTTTCTGATTTTTGATTGGCCAGTGTGTATGCCAATCTCCTTCTTCAGAAATTTTTTCTAGGAAAAAATCCTTGGCTTATACACACAAGTATATACAATATATTCATAATTTCAACTTAGTTTAAGAGAATGATAGCTGAATTTACTTTATGAATGAATGTAGTTTTATTAAATGTAACCAAAAATAAAACATATATATATAAAAAAAAAAAATTTAAAAAAATTTATTATTTATTTTTATAAAATAAAAATAAATTTATATATGTCATAACAACATTTAAATTTTCATAATTTCTTCTTACCCTTTGGTCAATTTACATATGTCACCAGATTGAATGTAGTTTCCAGGTTCATCCCATACAGAGAGGTTAATACTTGCTGATCGATCAGCAATTTTACAAGTCCTTACTTCATGACCATCTTTCGTTGTATTTGGCCTACCTATAAAAATTTTAATATTTCTAAATCAAATAAAATTATACAGTTATAATAGTAACACTAAATAAATACAAGAGCTTCCTGACTTATACAAGACTAATGTTCCTATCAGTGTTGCTTAAGTCAAACTTACCTATGTTATACTAATGATAAAAATTAAAAACATGCATTTTATATATATATATAATCTAGCTTTAAAGTGGACAAATATATATATAACTATCATTATATAATGTGCATATACAATTTACATCATATTTCAATGGTTATTATGACATAAAATTTATTCTGAATCAGTTATCAATAATAAGGCATTAAATAGGTAGAAATAGTGAAACCAATTTAAATAATAATGATTATTAGTGTTAATGAATTTTTTCAGTAAAAAAAAAAAAAAAAAACAGCTATCTATATCCATCATTTTTAGACTGATGAAATCACATATTATGACAATATCCCTAAATTTTTAAGTGACAGAGGAATAGTTAAATAATTTCAACCAGTGTTCTCCATCTCTCTCATTTGGCTAGGAAAACAACATTAACAGATAATTTTCATCACCATTATTATTAATATTAATGTTAACTAATGTTACAGTATTGCATTAAATACTAAATTATACAGATAATTTAAAATAATTGAATGTTAAAATTTTTTACATTAAATTAAATTTGCAAAAGTTAGGGAGCTCTTGTATATTTAAATAATTGCACATTAATAAATTTGAATTACATTTTATTCACGGAGTCACACAGTAATTATTTAAAATGTAATCAGAGGACAATCATAGTCTTCAGGTCTGTCGACTTGGAAACTAAAAAAAATTTGTCAGAGTATCTCTTATTACTTAATCCTGTAAAATATTATTTTACTTTAAATTCAATAAAAATGATTTGGATAAATTCTTTCAAAGAATGTTTATTTAGGCAATTTCACTTTGAAATAACCTATGATATATTATTTTCCAAAAATAAATATATTGATTTTGAGAACAATAAAGTTATAATTAATGCAAGTATTTTCAAATATTATAAAAATTAAAATTCAAAATTTTAGATAAGACAGAATAAAGAACAATGCATTGTCCTAATCATTCTCATCTTCAATAATGTATTATCCTTAACGATGATTATTTTTCATGAATATTTATATCATATAATAATAATATATAATTTGAAAATATATATTATTATTATTATGCAATTCTATTATAATGAATCATTTAATATTAAATGTCAATTTTTATAAATAATAAAGATTACAAATTATGAACAAAAGTTATAGTTTTGGCATGAATAATTTTCAAGTATTAAAGATTATTTTAATAAATATAAAAATCTTATATTTATCTGTTTATTAGCTTATAGTTTATTAATGAAATATACAATTTAAAACAAACTGATAGAAAATATTGTTTGTGTGTGGAAAATATATGTGAACCTATATTGTATGTACAAATATAAAAATATAAAGTTTATGCATGTGTTTATATGTATATATAACATGTACATATATATGGTATAGATAAATGCAAAGGTAAAAACAAACAGTACCAGAAGTCCAGTCAAATGACTGATTTTAAATGAATAAAGTCATTAAGTAATATATTATATGGAATTTCCTCTAACTGACTCTGCTCAAAAATTACATTTTATGTTTGTTTTATTTTTATATAAGTCATAAGTAAGGGATAGGACCACAATTTTCCACAGCACACAGCATTTCATATTGCATTGCAGAATTTGGATTGTGCCACAGAATTTGTGTTTTGCCACAGAAGTTTTATTTTATTGTGGAAAATTTCCAATTTTATAACTTTCAGAAGAAATTCACAATTATTAAAAAATAACTTTTAATTAAAATAATACTTTAGTGATATTTTTTGGTGAATGTTAGATTTTACTTCTATGAATAGAATGTGTTATTTTAAAAATACAGTGGTACCTCGGTTAATGACGGACTCGGATAACGACATACTTGGTTAACGACAAGTGGCTGTAAGAAAAAAAGGTCTTTGTTAATGACTCCTGATTATGTGAACTTCGACAAAATAGAGCTCTGTAAAACAGCTCGTCATTGTATCACGTGATTCATTAGCTCAGTTGTTAATCATTATTTTTTTATCACAATCAATTCAAATCCGACAATATCATTATTAAAATTAGTAAAATTATAAACCTATAAAAATATATTTAATTAATTAAAAATAGATGTGCAACATTTCACTAATTTTTAGTTTCTTAAAGATGATTTCTAGACAATTATTATTATAAATTCTGCAAACAAAGTCTGATTCTATTGTTTGTTTGGGTTATATTTACTTGACACTTCAGTGGTGTGATGTTGCAGTTTCAGATTCCATTAGAAGAAAAAAACGTCTGTCCGAGATCCTACAGACATCGCAGTTTCGGATTCCATCAGAAGAAAAAAAGTCTGTCCGAGATCCTATAGTTCATATAGAAAATAAATCGGTGAGTGTGTGTCACTGTTCCTTCGCCATGAAAAGGCAAAATCAAATCTTATCTGTATAATAATCGTTGCCCATTAAAAGGCAAAATCAAATCTTATCTATATAATAATCGTTGAATCCTATACCGCTAATCAGTGTTTATGGGTACCGCTAATCAGTGTTTAAGTAAGCACTAATTAGCGGCTTATAGATTTGTCAAAAAACTCCAAAGTGAGCCCAGTTGTCCTTCTGGTGAAGATTTCTAATTAAAAACTGTTTTCATGAATAATTCATTTTATTAATGTTAATTTTTTTGTAGGAAATATAATAAATGATATTTTCCATATTTTTAGGACATTTTAAATGAGTTTTATCTGCATTTTTAATACTTACTATGGTTGTGGGAAAGAGCCGGAACGAATTAATTAATTTTCAATTAAATCCTATGGGGAATCGCACCTTGGATAACGACGGCAATCCTGGAACGGATTACCGTCGTTAACCAAGGTACTACTGTACTCATATATTCATGTAAATAATTGCTTTATTCATGTATTGAGATATTGAAAGTCCTGATTTAGATCATATATTTATTTTTATTTTGAGAATATTTTTTTTTTATTCATCAAGAGGATAATGTCATAAGTAATAGTTAAGAGTAATCATGTGATGGATATCATATTAAACATGTGACATATAAATGGTGAATTACTAATTAATAATTTGTTATTTAAATATATATATATCTCCTATTTTATGAAATATAGCATTGTCCAGTGGTTTCAAACTGGCAGCCTGCAAAACAATTTTGTACAGTCTGTGAAGATGTTTTAGTTGTTTAAATACATGTTAGTCAGAAAATTTTTACAATCATATAATGTTATTTCGATATCTTTGCAAAAAACAATGAAAGAAATTACAAATACAGTAGAACCTCGATATCTTGAATCTCAAAGGAACAAAAAAAATTCAATATAAAGCGTTTCCAAAATATCGAGGTTCAATTTTAAATAAAGATTTTTATGTCAATAATACATACCATAGTTTTTAATGTTGTATAAGACACTCTTTTTTTCCATGAAAATTAGTGTCTAAATACTCCTGCATCTTATAAACCAAGGTATGAAAATATTAAATCTTATAACCAAAGGTGAATAAACATGACCATATTGACAAAAATTATCAACAATTAGAAGTGAAACTTAGAAAACAAAACTACTGTATGGTATGTTCAGGATTCCGAGGATGCACAAAAAAGTTCCTGTTCTGATTATCAGTAGCACATTTACGTTCTTTTGCTAAATTTAAATCCTTTATTTAGATTCCGAAAGCAAGGGAAAATTCGTAAATATTTTTAATCTCTCTAGCACAAAAATTATAAACTAATTCGAGAAAGCAAGGGTTTTGAAGAAATACTTCAAGATAACTACTGAAATTACATTGGTTTAATGCCAAAAGTGCACGGAAAAAATTTTTTACCATGCACTTTTGGCATTAAACCAATACATACGCATTGTACATGAAAATCATGTGTTTATGTACAGTGCGTATGTGAGATGTGGCGATTCGGTTGTGGCAACTCAGAGGTCATTTTGCCATCATTTCAATATCGGCCGACATGGAGCAGTCTCAACACGGAAAACCATACTGAAATGGGTGTTGGGACTGCTCCATGTCGGCAGACATTGAAATGACAATGAAATAATCTCTGAGCTGCAACAATGAATTGTCATCTCTCACATATGCACCGTACACGATGTTCCACTAACCACTCAGGCATGGTAACTGAAATTAATGGACAATAAATGGCATTAGTTTATACACACATTACTACAAACAAATTACAGGCTGGAGTAATAGTAACAATGTTAAGTTCATTCCAAAATGATTATACATCTCTGAGTCACCCTGTACGTTATTTCACAAGATTTAGCATCATATATATCGCACAGTTAACAACTTACTATCACACAAAAATGTCATCTATGATAAATATTAAGATATTAAAAATGTAGGATCTAAATCAGAACTTTCAATACCCCAATTGATGGGGAAGTGATTAAATGTAGATATAGGTATTTTGTGAAGAATTCTATCTGAATAAACTACAGTTTCATATGATATAAAATTTCATGATGCACTACAGAATTTTTATTCTTGACACAGAAAGGTATTTTGTGAAGAATTCTATCTGAATAAACTAGTTTCATATGATATAAAATTTCATGATGCACTACAGAATTTTTATTCTTGACACAGAATATTGTAGTCCATAGTCATAAACACACAATATTTATAATAAGCTATATATACAATTATGTTGTGCACATTATTCATTGAAGTAATTAATGGAGCCATATATTCAATATATGGCTCCATTAATTGCTTTTTATATCTGATATTTATATCTGATTATAAAGCAAAATTTTCATAAAGAAACTTCATCTTGCAACACTAAATTAACATATTATAAATAATGAAAGTACACATCATCATCTACTATTTTATTTGAATAAAATTTTTGATTTGATTATTTTGATATCATATTTCAAAAGCTATGACAACAAAATAATCAAAATTTTATATAAATTAAGTATAAACTTGATTTTCTAAATATATATAAATTAATTTTCTTATGGTTATAAAAAAATGATGATAAAGAATATAATTTATATATTTCAAATATTTCAGAAAAATACTTATTTTTTTCTGAATATCTTTTATAGTATATACTCTAATGATTGTAATAAATGCTATGCAAATATAAGGGGCTGTAAGTGTGAGACTGCTGACTTTAGACTGTTAATAAGATTTAATTAATGAAGATATTCTTCATTATTGATAACAGTCTAAATTCTCATCACACAGATATATTGGCACTTATTGTTTTGGAATGTTTTCATATAATAAATAAATTAATTCAAAATCATGGAGATAAAAAACAAAGGTAATTTCAAAGAAATCTAATACAGGATGTAAAATAACTATGGTTAATATAATAGAAATATTTGAAATCCAGAAATATAACTAAAAAAATATTCTTGAAAATAATCATAACAAAATAAATTTTTGTCCTAAATAATGAATCTTATATAAAAAATATTCATCTAAAAAGTAGTCATAAGAAAATGAAACTTGGGGAAGATGAATCTTCTGTTGAAACAGATATTCACCTTAAAAATAATTATGAAGAATGAAACTACTGCTGAAAGACAAATATTCTGTCGAAAAACTATTTGCTTTAACAAATTGTGAGCAAAAAATACTCATGTGAAGATAGTCTGTTGAACAAATATTCCTTATTGATTCTTGGCAGTGCCGGATACTATAACTAGTGTGTGTACAGGGGTGCTGACAGAAATTCTGGGCCCTGATACGAACCAGGTTTTGGGGCCCCTATATATATATATTTTCTTTTCTCTTCTGTAAGGGTACGGGCAGATATAGTACGACGAGACACGACGCAGCGAGGCGCTGCGAGACAATACGAGACTTTCAGCGACCACATGGCCACACACGTGTCAGTCTGTCGTTTCGGCAAAACGTTCATTATTCTGTCTGACAAAGTACGCAAATTGATAATAGGTGACAATATAGCTTTGAAGTGGTTCCTTTTAGTACGGGCAGACATAGTACGACGAGACATGACACAGCGAGGCGCTGCGAGACAAAACGAGACTTTCAGCGACCACGCGGCCACACACGTGTCAGTCTGTTGTTTCGACGAAACGTTCATTATGCCGTCTGACAAAATACGCAAATTGATATTAGGTGACAATATAGCTTTGAAGTGGTTTCTTTTAAAGAAAGAGAAAAAGAAAAGAATCTAGGTACACAATATAAATGAAGAATGAATAACAAAAGGCGAATTTCACCATTTATATCCACGACTGATTGAAGATGAAAAGAAATTCGTCGAATATTTCAGAATAAAACAACACGTTTAATTATTACTGCACTATTACAATAAATTTTACTTTTCTGGTCCCAAAGTGATCTCCTTAAAATATTTCGTTTATTAATCGCTCGAAATCCATGTTGGTCTCGCGAAGTCTTCGAGCAAGTTTGAAGACCTGTAGGTCTCGAGAAGTCTCG
>AYEL01084030.1:0-21282 GCA_000484575.1 Olivierus martensii
TATTAAGTCTTCCGCGGAAGTTCCTTTCTCCATGGCTTGAGACAAATAAGCAAACTTATCATGAGCATCCAAATTGGGATCTTTATCGATTTTTTGGAACTGTCCCCAAAATCCTAACCAGTTCTTGACATTGCCATCAAAGCTGGGCAATTTTATTTTAGGATAATGTAACATTGTATTGTGAGAAACTGATTCAATACTCGTAAGGGAATCATCTCTTTTTGATTCTAGTATTTTGGACAATTTATTTTCTAAAACTCTCCATTTATCGATATAAGTTTCTGAATCATCCATTTCCCGATCGATCAGATCTTCTTGTTCATCTTCTTCGAAAAGTGCTTGTCTAACTTGTTCCTCAGATTCTATCATCAG
Source organism: Olivierus martensii (assembly GCA_000484575.1). Lineage (NCBI taxonomy): Eukaryota > Metazoa > Arthropoda > Arachnida > Scorpiones > Buthidae > Olivierus > Olivierus martensii. The sequence goes on from AYEL01084030.1 coordinate 373, forward strand.
CTTCGCTTTCTCTTCTATCACTCTCAATTTCTCAATTTTTTCCTCTTCAATTTATTTTCCAAAACTCTCCATTTATCGATATAAGCTTCTGAATCATCCATTTCCTGATCGATCAGATCTTCTTGTTCATCTTCTTCGAAAAGTGCTTGTCTAACTTGTTCCTCAGATTCTATCATCAGCTTCGCTTTCTCTTCTATCACTCTCAATTTCTCAATTTTTTCCTCTTCTGATAAAATAATTTCTTCCCTTTCAAACTCATTATATGCTTTCGTAAATAGTCTTCTATACTGTTTTCTAGACCAGGGGTCGGCAAACTTTTGAGACAGAAGAGCTAAATCTGTCTCTCACAACAATTTAAAAATTATTCGAAAAATTTCCCACTAGATGTAACGAAAATTCTAAAAACGTGTCTGAAATCAACCTTAAAGTACTTTTATGTTAAAGTCCTTTTAAGATTAACGTAGAGTACTTTATGTTTTTGTGTCTGTAGCAGGTATAATTCGCATTTGGTGAATACCAACAGAATCTCGATCCAGCTTCCAACTCGATCTCCGATTCTGTGATCGAGGATTAGACTCGATCTGGATCCTGTTTGGTGAATACGGCCGTTAGTATTCTTACAGAACGGAAAGTGGCGTCATTTGTTCATAAAATAAAAACATATATGGTACTGTACAGTCTACTGTAGAAAGGTTTTCACTTCGGTCAAAGTTGTTCGGCTTCCTTACACCACTTCAATATTAATGACAGGAAAAACCCTTGATGATAATCTGTTCTTGTCTACATCTTTGTTTCTTCACGTGTTCGGGCCCGATCACATGACGCTAATGTCCTTCTTTCTTTGATGCTCGATTGCAAATATTTTGCAGAAAACAATGCAAAAGGCATGAAAGTCAATATTTCTGCCTTCCTGATGCATCGAAACTCATTTCAGGTCAAAATTTAGTTTTCCTATGAGCACGTGCTTTAAGCCTTTCTTTCTCTGGAGATTTGTTCCATGCTTTGTGGCATGGAATAAAATGGAGAAAGTGAGAACGAGAAAGAGCTATCGAAATCATCTATATATCGATGATCGAAGTTCATTGGTTGCTATTCTCATACCATCTAGCGGTTAACTGGTGAGTGTGGTGATTAATCAATCAATATCGACATCAATATTAAACAGTATAAGTATAATGTTTAATAAATATTTTATCAGATTTAACGACAACAACAAAATAAAAAAAAACAGCCAAAAAGCATGACATTTGGCTATCTCGGGCGGGACGGAGGGATTGCTTCAGAAATGCGGGATTGTCCTGCGAATCGCGTGACACTTGGAGGGTCTATATTCACATGGCCCAGTTCGTACATCCGACTATAAACTTTTTGATCATTCATTCATTAGAAAGTTAAATTTGAGATTTTTTAATACAATAGAACTGCGATCGCAAGTTTAATCACATGTCAATGGGGGGCAAATTCTAATGAATGAATGATCAGAAATCGAAAAAGAAAGTTAATAGTACTAACTGGACCACGTGGCACGCAATGCTGCTGAAACATTGCGTCGAGCACGTGGACTCGAGGTACAATTTTTACCTATTTTAAATCAATATATATATTTATTATTAATTATTTTTTTGAGTTTCAGCTCTTTGTATGTCTTAGGATACCACTTAGGTATATCATCAAAATCATGAGTTAAATTAATTAAAAACACAGTGGCGGGTGTATAATGATTAATCTATTAATTTTATTTGAACTACCAATCACAATCGAATATGTAATGCCGGTGTTTAACTATAGTATATTTGAATAAATATTGAATTTACCAACTTGAAAAAAACACCTCTGAAATATCACTTGAAATCCTGCTTGAAATACACCTCCAAATTCGTGTAGGAGAATCATAAAATGTTGTCCGTTATTACGTTACAGCGCCCTCTGCATAATTTGTCTTTTTTGAGGAACTATAATTTAAATTTAATTTTTATAAATTAACAACAACAACAAATAATATTGGCTGATACATACATCAGAAAATTAGACCTTTCTAACAATACCTTAGTTATAAAAATCGATACAGTGGTTCGTCCAAAAAAGAGACATCAGCCAACCACGTTTGACTAATAATATATATGATACTTTATGCAATTTGAGGCAATTGAGGTTTGACGAATTTTATTTTTTAATTAAATTTTTGAAGAAAATCTTTAAAATATCGATTTTTTTCGAAGAATAATATCATAGGCTCGTGGAACTAACTTTGGGAAACGCTCCCAACTTTTTAAAAATTTTTCTTTTCACGTCTGTTATAATGAAAAAAATTTCCAGTCCCAATCATTTCGTTATAAATGTATTCCACTGTATATATCCCATTCCTCTAAAAAAGTTGTGGTGGGCCCTGTCTGTCTGTCAGTTCCTTCTCTGTTTAAATGAAGTGCTTATGTCTATTTATCATAATTAATTCTTCTTTTAACTGTTTAAAATGCAAAGATTTTTCTTTACCATACATTTCTATAATACAATTTTAATCCTATATATATTATAATGCACAGTTACTTAAAAAAGTAGAAAAAATTCTTACTGTTAGGAAGCAGCCCGGGACCTTCAATCATCTACTGGCCCCGGGAATTTGTCCTGACCTACCCCATCTCAGCACGTGTGCGTGTGTGTAATACAAAATTTGCTGTCTTGCATTTTTGCAGATTCCTGCATCATTTGATCCTTCAGGAATTTGTCCTGACCTACCCCATCTCAGCACGTGTGCGTGCGAGCGTGCGTATGTGTAATACAAAATTTGCTGTCTTGCATTTTTGCAGATTCCTGCATCATTTGATCCTTTGGGGTTAAAATGTGTTTGGAGATTTCTGCAACTTCATGAGTAATATAAGTTACCTGTAGTTGAGATCATTCCACAATGGGATGGTAGTGAAAATGTTTTCATTTAAATCCTTCAAAATTACATTTGAATATAAGATGATATCACAATTGCACTGATGTGATGTGATTTAACAAGCATATTATATCACAATGATGATATCACAATATTATAATCTGGTTAAATTAACATTCAAATTGCACACAAAAGTGCAATTTTCATGTTAATTATTCATTTATTATAGCATTTGGAACTCAAATTTCAAATAATAAATGAATGTGATAAAATGATACTTATGCATTATTTTTTGTCAATTTATTCTCCATAGTCTATAAATTCATGGATCTGGTTTGATCCCCATCCTTCATTATTGTTGACCTACCATGGATGTTGGCCATTCTGTGGTGGACTCTAAAAGTAGCCATTGCCAAAATACCCCTACATGATTTGGCATCTTGATTCATACTGACTTAACCTATAAATTCATTTAAATTAATTTGAATTTATTTTATATCTAACTTAAGTACCTAACATTATGATAGCATAAAAATTGGCAAATAATGTGTGTGTTATGTACCTGAAATTCCTGAATAGCACTGAGTACATTTACTATTTTTAAAATAAAAAGAAATATTTGCAAAATATTAAGTAATATAATACAGTTGAATACAGTTCTAACAAAAATGATGTATAACAAATGGGTTTTTAAAATTATCATCAATTAAATACACAAAAATGTTGTCAGCTTGTTCATCTCACTGCTGGACAAAGACTTCTTCCAGTTGTCTCCACTCCTTTTCATTTGATGCACTTTTGTCAAAAGAGAGCTACAATAGATGTTATCTCATTTCTCCATCATGTTTTTTGCCTTCCTTTGTTTCTTCTGTCTTCCCTTGGAATTCTAAAAGCTTGTCCCAGGAATCTCGTTTTCAGGCAAGATATCCTGCCTAGCTCCATTTTAGGGATTTTGATGTCATGATGGTATCAATAATTTCTGTGATTTGTTGGATGATTGTAAAGTTAATTTTATCTTTCTGATTTCTAACATTCTTCTTTTTATTGCTCTCTGATATGCTTTCTTAATTTGTTTGTCTGCTTGGATATTGCACCTGTAAGTGAGAGTCGCAGGATGATTGTGTTATAGATCTTTGAGGTAGATTGGCAAATCTCATTTCATCTATTTTTTCAGGTACTAGTATTTCACTAGCCATTGATGATTCAAGCATCTATATCTCTTTCCTATCTATAATGAAAGCATATTAATTAGCTTAGATATTTAAATTTAAGAACAAATCACTGTACACTAACTATATCATTCAGTAGAAAAACAGCACTAAATCGCAGTAAAGTTTATAATATTTATTAAACAGAATAACAGTAATGTTTTCGGCTATAACGCCAACATCAGGTATAATCAAATTCAAACATTCTATAAAAAGAACATACAGTTTCCTTGACAACGTTCTATAAAGTCAAACAACAATGACATCCTCCACATTAATAAATAAATAAATAAATGGTTACATTGCTTACCTTTGCTTACCTTTGCTTCTTCCCATTTTATGTTCAAATCGTTAGAGTATGCCACTGTTGCCAAGGCCATAGTTAACTTACCTTGTGTTATGTCATTCTAACGTAACATAAGAATGACATAACACAATGTAAGTTAACTACGGCCTTGGCAACAAAGGTGTACATTAACGTTTTGAACATAAAATGGGAAGAAGCAAAGGTAGTGAAACCAATAATTACAGAGACAATAGAGATTCTAAAAAGAAGTAGAAAAGAAAGATTATTAAACGACCGCCTAGCCTGGGAACCTCTGCAACCATGGAAGCACGCTATAAATAAGGGAGTATAGAGACTGTGAAAAAATCAAGGCAAACTTAAACCGTCTAGGACGGAAACTTATGTAATGGTATATGAGTGTAAATATTGTTGCGAGTGTAATATTACGATGTTATCTTAATATATTATTATTTATACTAAAATACTTTGTATGTAACCATAACTAAAATGTAACCATTTATTTATTTATTTATTTATGTGGATGATGTCATTGTTGTTTGACTCTGTAGAACGTTGTCAAGGAAACTGTATGTTCTTTTTGTAGAATGTTTGAATTTGATTATGCCTGATGATGGCGTTATAGTTGAAAACTTTAGCGTTATTCTGTTTAATAAATATTATAAACTTTACTGCAATTTAGTGCTGTTTTTCTACTGAATGATACTTAAATTTTCATCATTCAGGATTTTTGATTAGATATTAATGGGAATTCTATGTGATTAGTCATTACTTTAGTTTTATTGTAGATATTTAATCCATATACTTTATTTATTGGAATCCATATCATTGAGCATTGCCTCTAGTCTTGAACTGTTTTCAGAAAAAAGAACAATGTCATCTTTTTAAGCAAATGTTGTTTAGATTTTTATCTAGAATATTTATCCCATAGTTGTCCCAGTTGAAGTCTCTGAACAGCATTTCTAGGACAGAAATAAATATTTTTAATGCTTCTGCCTTGCTCTGTTTTGAAAGTGAGCTTGTTTTTTCTAGTTTGATAGCTTCATAGTTATTGTAAATGTTTTTTAATATCCTGATATATTTTGTTTTCTATCCATTGTCTGTATAGCTTAGGAATAAAGGTTGATGTTTTACTGAGTGAAATGCTTTTTGAAATCAATGAAAACTGAATATAAGATTTTGGTATATTATTGAAATTTTTCAATGATTTGATTGATGTCTATAGATAGTCAATAGTTGAAAAGATTTTCCTGAATCCCACTTTTTCATAGGGTTTGTTTTTATCTAGATAGTGAAAATTCTGTTTTGAATGATTCTGATAAATATTTTATAATTGTGGGATTGAGCTGATTGGTCTATAATTTTTTTATATATGATTTTTCTCCTATTTTATGAATGAGCATTATTTCTGAAGTTGCCATTGTGTTGGGATAATTTCAGCTGTTAGATTACAACTAGAGTTTCTGAAGATCTGGGAGAAGTTTAAAATCAAATTTGGTTTTAAGCATTCTGTTGATAGCTAATTATTTCTTGGTGCTTTTTTTTTTTTTTTTTTTTTTTTTTTTTTTTTTTTTTTTTTTTTTTTGGTGCTTTTTTTTTTTTTTTTTTCAGGATTAAGTCTATTTTATTTTTGACTAAAACTGAAATAAAAAGAATTTTTTAACTCAATTATCTTCAGACTAAAAGAATTGAAAGTGCTTGAATGAACATCTAAGTATCTCTTAAGAAAGAAGCAGAAAATATTGTCAATTTCCTGTAGTGGGAAATACACAGCAGAGGAAAAATGCAAGAAAGAGCATACATCACTAAGTACTTGATTTCAATATCAAACAACTTCAAATATGTAGAAATGGAGATCTAAAAGAGGTTTTTGAACCTGCTAATAGTAGAAATAACTTTACATTTGATTCTTCAATAAAATTCTTGGAGAGAGAGTGATTCTCAAATATTGAAATCTGTTCACTATCTCCAGTCTTGAATCACCAAAATAGGACAAGTCTGTCTTTTTTCAGAGGGCCATTTTCTGAATTTTATAACTTTAGTCTTTTGGATATTTATATGCAAGTTGTTCATAGCTAATCAAATTCAAAACAAGTTATTTACATATCTTTATAATAGAGTTTTATTTCACATTAAGATTTCAAATTTAATTATAATCACTTTTGAAATTTTCTGAGTATTTTGACATTTTCAGTATGTAGTATTAAATCTGCAATTAGTGAATTTAGCAATCTTCTCTGTAATTACTAAATTTGGTTCATTCTATTTGTATAAAAAAATATAAACAGCACATAACCGTAAAAAGAATGTATCATAAATTTTATTTAATTTTAACAATATTAATTCAATAATTATTAATGCATTTTTTTTCATTAAACAATGAATATGTTTTTAAGTTTTTATTGTTCTTTGATCAGGAAAAACAGATATACAATCCAAATGGATACCCACGTATAACAGTAGTGGATATTGGACTAAAATATAATCAACTAAGATGTTTATTAAAACGAGGAGCAAGAGTCGAGGTTGTACCTTGGAATTACTCCTTGAATCCTGATGGTGAAATAATTTTATATAAAATTTTATAAATATTTATAGATTTAAAAAAGTTTAATTAGTTAAAATAAAATTAGATGTACAGTTTTTCAGTTATGACACTTGTGTTAATTAAACAATTATCATAAATAAAATCTTTTTTTTTATATAAAAGTAAAATAATGGTGATATATTCACAACATTGAAAAATTGTTACTATTAATAATTGATTAAGAATATTATATAAATAAACTTGGAATAATTAATTGATAATTATTCATAAGTTAGTTATATTTTAATATATTAACACTTTAAAGATGTAGAACAATATTCTGCTTTGATGTTAATTTCAATATTTTGCAGATATATAACTTTGCTTGTAATTTGATATTCTAATTGCTTATTTTATATATAATTGCTCTGGTGAGGTAATTTTATCTTTTTTGAAATTTTTACTTTAGTTAAATAAGGCCATCTGTTATCATTAGGTAAACTTTTGTCATATATTTTTAAAAGATTTTAAATTAATATGCAGATTAGCAAGGGGAGAAATATTAATAGATATTAGTATTTATATGCTTATAATTAATAATAACTTTGAAAAATCATTCCTAATCCATCATTTTTGTTAGAATTCTATTCAAATGTGTGACTTTATTTAATATTTTGCAAATATTTTTATTATATCAAAATTTATATTTTTATTATTTTTGCATTATTTATTATTAATACATATATGCCAATAACCTACAGACTACAAATAAAATATAAAAGAACAAAATAACAAACATAGACAATGAGAATAGTAAATGATTATTGTCTGCAGCTGTTGATCTCGGAGATTTGTTCTGTAGGTCTGGATAGATATAAAAATGTTGCACTGTTGCCTTTCCTCCTTATCTATTGGAAATACAAAATTCTTTAACTTCATGGAAGTTTTTTGTTTTATACAATTTAATGTAAAAATCATGATAGGTAGCCTTAATGACTTAAATATCTGTTCTTTTGATAGATTTAATTCTTTGAATCTGACTGAAAACCCTGACTGTCAAAATAACTTTTACATTTCAGCATCTGTCTTTTCTTTTGAATTCCATCTTTGTATTTAGTTTGAATTCAATCTTTATGTTTAGAGAAATGCATTTGATTAAAGCTGATGAATTTTTCTAAAAGTTTTATGAATGATTTGACTCTGATAATCTCCCCAACAAAAGGAGGATAGAAAGGAAAAGTATGCTTTAGAAGTGCTTCAATGATCATCTAAACATCTCTTAAAAAAGAAGCATAAAATTCTGTTTCTTTTAGGTAGGAAATACACAACAGAGAAGCAATCAAGAAAGAACATGCCAGTATGGATTTGATTTTGATACAAACAATTTCAATTATGTGGAAATGGAGATCTAACAGAGGTTTTTTAATCTGCAAATAATGGAAATAGCTTTCATTCTGATTCTTCTAAAGAAATCTAAGAATGCAATTTTGGGGATGAGAGTGATTTCCAAATATGGAAATTTGTTCACAGTCTTAAGCCTTAAATTACCAAAATAGAATACCAAATTACCAATTAAATTACCAAAATAGAACAGGTCTGCCTTTTTCAGATGACAGCCTTTTCTGAATTTGATAGTTTTAATCTTTTCAATATTTATTGGATTGTAAATCCAGGTCTGCCTTTTTCAAATGACAGCCTTTTCTGAATTTGATAGTTTTAATCTTTTCAATATTTATTGGATTGTAAATCTTACAATATGACAAATTTTGGGCACCTCTAAAAGACATATCTTTTCCATTTTTGGACTCAAGATCACCAGGTCAACAGCATAGAATATATATCATATATATATTTTATGATATTATATATAATTCATTCTATCTATGATATTAGAAATTATCATTCTAATATCATAAATAGGAAATATATATTTCCTATTCTTTGATATTATATTATATATAAAATATACTATATTATATGCTCAAAATATTCATATAATGTTATATGATTATATGAATATTTTGAGCAGAGTCTTTGTTAAGTCAGTGATAAACAAAATGAAAAGTTTATAAGTTTATATTACTTATATTTTAATTCATATTATTTATAATACAAAGTATTTATAGTTTTCATCCATTTTCTTATTGCATTTTTTCAATAATATTGAAATAGAATTTAGAATGCATAAAATACTAGCACTAATTATAGGTTAAAAATCTTTACTACCTAATTTATATACAGTAAGACTCTGCTTAACACTGCTCCGTTTAACGCTGTTTTGCTATAATGCGGTTTTTTCAAGTTCTACATTTTTTATTGATTCACTTTGGCACAGTTTTTGCTTTGATACTCCTATGCTGTCTCGCAGTGCATTTGATATCAGTGCAGTGCAGTATATACAAAAGTCTGCTGCAGTCACAGTTCATATTTATGATCGTCATCAACGTTATTTTACAGTAATAAAATAACAATTATCCCATTTTAGTTTTAACTGGAATACTTCCACTTCGAACTATAGTTCCTTGAAGTTAGAACGTTTTTCCTTTATCAATATTTTTCATTGTTTATAGCTTATTGCAATCTGATTACTGCTTTTTGTTCTTAAAACTGTCAAAACAAGTTTAGCCACTATTACAAAAATTATGGATCAGTTTATACAAAATGATCTAAATTTTGATAGAAATTCAAAGGCAAGATGAAGTATCATGGATGTGATGTCTTGCTATTGACAATTGCTTGCTGAACTTAAAAGGAAAAGGCAAATGACATCGGATGACTTCTTAATGAAAAAACAAAAAGTCTCAAAATGAGGAAGAACCTTCTATCACAAACATAAATTATTTACTCGAATTTTGATGTTAATGATTTACGAATACAAATCGACATTAGCAATTAAAAAATGCCTATAATTAATGCAATACAATAGTAATAATACATGTTATTCCTCATCCAAACATAAATTATTTACTCGAATATTTTTGATTTTCATGAATGATTTGAACCTTCTTCATCATGAACAAATTATTTACTTGAATATTTTTGATTTTCATGAATGATTTATGACAAATTATTTACTTGAATATTTTTGATTTTCATGAATGATTTATGAATCCTTCCTCATCACAAACATAAATTATTTATTTGAATATTTTTGATTTTCATGAATGATTTATGAATACGCAAATTGATATTAGCAATAAAAAATGTCTATAATTAATGTAATAATACATGCTACAAAATAAAATAAACAAAAATGCTACATATAATTTTTTATTCACTGTCCTGTTTCACCTATTCCCATTATTATGTGTTAAGATGACCTTGTTTAAGGTTTTTTAACAAATGTCAAAAACCTGCTTTTTTGCAGGTTTTTGACATTGTTCAGTATCAAAAGTTTATTATCCATTATGTGAAAGAAAATAAAAAGAGAATATAATAATGCAAACAATGCTATCCTGTACATCTTTTTCTGTTTTATTCAGAGACTACTTATAAACTAAACATCCAATAATATGTTTTCATTTTATATTTCAATAATGTATAAAATAATATGCAATAATTAAAAATAATCAAGAATAATTTAAGAGAATAATGAGAATAATAAGAGAGATAATGAGAAATAATCAGCAAATAATTTATGCTGGCAATCCTCAAATATTTGATTTTGTTTTTTCATTCCTTTATACCCTAACTCATCCTAAATTCTATAAAGTAATCAATTCATCTATTTGACTTTTCTATTTTATTATAATTATTTATATTAGGCTACTGATTAATTGCAAGATAAACAATGAGAGTAGTATATAATACTAGATCTACTTAAAAAAAGATTAAAAATCATAATTTTTGCCAAATTTCATAAAAAAATGATTGATTTTTAAGAGAACAGGTTATTCAACTTTTAGAGCCATATATGATCTGTCTCAGAACTGATGTCAGGATTATGATACATATGGCATAATAGAACACTACTATCTTTAAATACATCGTTGTCAGCAAATAAGAAAAGTGGAAAGAATTCATAAATTTCTTTAACCAAGGAATGAAAATAGGATTTGAATAGGATTTTTCTTTTTTTTTATTAGAGAAAGAAATAGATAATAATATACTAATTCTTTTATACATTCATATCTTGGCTTAAGTCATTTCAATTTACATAGTTTTTGACCTCATGATGGGTTTTTTTCAGGGTTGCAGAGTCGGAGTCGGCGAGTTGGAGATTTTTGAGTGGAATCGGAGTCGGATTTTTAAATTGCCTGGAGTCGGGAGTCAGGGTTGGTAAAAAACAACTGACTCCCGACTCCTTAAGTCCCTACTTACCTAGGGCTAGAGCTATATATATTCTCTCTTCCACGGGAGTAATCCCTCACACACTACACAAAAGCCTCAAAACGTTAATCTACATCCCAAGATATACATAACACTACAAAAAGCATCACTACTCAATACATGCAACATAGTAAGAAAGTTTCTCAGCACTGACACAGTTAGTTAACACACAATTAAACATCACAAGTAGCTATGTCTTGACTCGTGTCCCACATAGCACTTTGACCCAGAGATACTCCGTGCCCACATTGATGTATTATAACATAATGATATCATTATTATTGTATTAGTCTACTTATCTGATTTGAATTAAGTGTTACAAGCACAGCTGCATAGACATCCTGCTTGGAACAATAAGTATAAGCCTTGTTGGAAATAGTTCTATAAAATTAGAACATAAATTGAAGATTCTGGTACAGTCTTGGGCTAGAATGAGGTTTTATTTAGGATATTTAATTATTAAAATTTACAGTTTGTTCCAAATTATTTCATTAGTAGTTGTTTTGATTATTTTTGTTTCATTGAACCCCTTGAGTGCCAGCAATTTTTTGAAATTAAACTTAAATAATATGCAAATAAAAGATATAAAAATTGTGAAATCTTGCTTAATTTTTTCAAAATCGTTTAAAATTTTCAGTATTTAATTCAATTTTTATTCATTTTCTAATAATATAAGCATGTTTTGTGAATTTTATTTTTTTGTGAATTTTTGTTACATATGAGATTAATGAAAAAACAAATTTTTTTATATGAAATTTTATTCATCCAATGAAATAGTTAGTATTTTTAGATAGTGACAAGTCCTTTCAACAAAATGAGCCATGAATGAAGAAATTAAGCCAAAATTTTCAGAAATTATATATAAAAATTTACGAGTTATATAACTTTTGTTGAATGAAGTTATGTCATATAATTATATAAAAAAATTACATGAATTCTTTGAAGTATTGTCATTTTTATTAATATTTCATATTTATTAGTCATATAATTATCTAAAAAAATTACATGAATTCTTTGAAGTATTGTCATTTTTATTAATATTTCATATTTATTAACTTGTTTCTACTTCATTTCACAATTTTTGCAGTATTTTTTATAAATTTATATCAAAACATCATAACATATATGAATATGGTTTCATCTAGTACATAAACAGCTATAATGTATTTTATGCTCCTCTAATTGGATCACAGTTGGTTTATTGTAGCACCACATCAAATACCTCACACCAATGTGCAAAGTAGGCTTGGCTGCAATTTCCCAGGAATCAAGTGGCTGCTATAAAGAAATAAAAGTGCCACATCTCGTTTAATGGCCTCAGGGTGTTTGTTTCTTTTTCGTGATTTTATCCTAAATTTTGGTGAAACTGAAAAAAAAAATGAATGATAAAAATATATTTTAGTTTATTCTTACAGAATTAATCAATATTTTCTTATTATCCACAATATTTTTTAATTTTCAGCATTTTATGTGTCATTTTATGAAAAATTCAATTTTTTCTTTTTCTAAAACTTCACAAATATCATTTGTCAAATTCCATAATCAGAAAAACTTTAATAAATTAGATTTATAAAATCAACAGGATGGGATAAAATAATCAAATTCTATTGAGCCATTCAAATATAAATAATAATTGAAAATAACAGTACTAAACAGCAGTTGAATAATAATTATGCTAAAATTTTAATGAAACATTTTTGGTTGCTATACATCCATCTTCAGCATTAAGAACAGAATACTGTCTTTATTTTTGTATTCTGTTCTTAATGTTGAAATGGTTGTATAATAACCAAAAATGTTTCATTAAAATTTTAGTTATTATTTTTCAACTGCTGTTTAGTGCTGTTATTTTCAAATATTATTCTTAATAGTTTGTTTGTTAAAATTATTGTTTTAAATATAATGTTTGTTCATACATAATTTTAAAAAATATTTTGGCAATTGAAAAAATTTAGGAACCACTATCAAAATGGCAAATTCTTATTTAAGCCTATAGTACATAGAGTTAGCTAGCTTTAGATTACAAATAAATCTAAATATAACAATGATAATTTGATGAATTTTAACTTTTTTGGTTAGAAACTTAATATATCTTATTTAAATAATAATTGTATATTTAAAGATTATGGTATGGAGTCAACTATAAGTAACAATAGCTTTATGGTATTGTACAGGAAGTAAGTACATTTTATTTTGTTGTGCCAATACCGAAGTAGAGGAGTTATGCCAATATTTGTCAATAGATCTGTTAATATTTCTAATGAACGTTGCATCATAACCATGCATTATAGCCTGATCTACTATGATGTCATACTCAACTTGTTTAGCCAAATGGTCCGAGCAATGTGTTCGTAGCCTCTGTAGTAGATATCGGAATGCAGCTGTTTTATACTTATAAGGATCATATGACCATCTGGGGATGAAGGTTGGCGTGTAAGTTTCTTTTCTATAGACAGATGTTGTGAATTTTTTGTTGTGTATTGTGATATTGACATCTAAAAAATGGATGTTGTTACACGATTGTTGTTCAAGTTTGATGTTCAGACCAAGTGCATCGTTCTTGAAATACTCCATGACAGATTCTACATCTTCAGAGTCTCTGCAAATAATAAATAAATCATCAACATGCCTTTTAAGGAATCTGAGATTGGAATGTAAAATTGAGGACATTTGCTGCTCATGGTGCCTCACTACCAGTTTGGCCATAACCCCTGCCATAGGTCCACCAATCGGAATGCCTTTGTTTTGTCTATAATAGCAGTTATTATATGTGAAATACGAATGGTACGTTATAAGATGAGATATATCACGTAGTATGGCCGCTGACACTTGCAAGTCTGTAGTATTTTCTATTAAGAACCGGTACAGGCATAGACAAGCTGGCTCTATTTGTATAGAAGGGAATAGCGAAACATAATCAGCAACCAGCATGGTGTCACTACTTTCTAGATTGTAATTATTTAATTCCTGTATAAACTCTTCGGACGAAGCCACAGCGAACAGATATGGTTTCACCCTCTGTGTGCACTAAGTGGCCAGCTTCGTTTCTAATGGGGTTAGTGGTGATAGGGTTTTGTCTACCATAGGGCGGATAGTTACCGGTGGCTTATGGGTCTTAATATAGGCACAGAGCGGTGAGCATATGGGATTCAGCAGAGGTTTGCACTTCCAACAATCCGGGAATTCAGATCTACAAAGCATTGTAGTAAGGCAGTTTTGTAACTTTGTTGTAGGATCATTTGGAAGGAGTTCCACTCCTGAAGACTCTATATATTCAGATAGCATCTTATCATAATGTTTGGCTGGCATAAGAACAATTTTCTTGGTTTTACTGCACTTGCTACCAGTATGACGTCAACGTCCAATGGGATCAAGCGCGTCGTAAGACAAATAAGTAAAGTGGAAGATATAAAAATGGCAGAAGCCATTGTCATCGAACATTATAATAGTAGAACGTATGTTATAAATGACAACGAACCAGTTATTATACCACCACAATGGTTTTAAAACCCCCCATATGACTTTTTTTGTAATCTTCCAATACTATTCCAAATTAAGTTAACAGTTTCATTTTAAATATTTTATTTTATTTTTATTATTAAACTTTATTTATTTTAACTGGATCTCTCAGAGTAAAACTCTATGTAAATATACCAATGTATTGATGCTGATGATGTCACTTTTACTATATAGTTAAATGCTGCATTTTTATGCCAAACTTTCTACACTGTTTACATGAGTATAGGGTAATCCTAATTAAAGTTACCCTGTGTAGAGCACCTTATAACTTGGCCTAATTATCAGAATGCCACCAAAGTTCAGATTTAGACTATTCAAGAGATGGAGAAAAGGAATCCATAAAAAATAAAATTAGTTCCAAAATTCGCCACTAGGGGAAATGTGGCACTGTTCCAAAGTAAATACACCCAAAAAGCAAAGGAAATGAATACACAAAACACCGTTAAAATGCATTTGACCATATTTATTTGTTTCTGTACAGTTTGATGAAAAAAACAAATTTCGCTACCTCTAGTGCTGGAAGGAGCACATGTTAGAAAATAAAATCTGTTCACTGTACAACTTGATTATATTGCAGCATTATCGATGCAAAGGATACTGCTCAATAAGGCCACCATTTTCATGACGAATAACCTCTAATTGGTGAACTGTGTGTTCTACAACCAATCATAATTGGTCTTGTGTGTTCTGAACATGCCGTGCAATGCTGTTCTTTAAACATGCCAAATCAGCAACATGGGCTCTATAAACTATACTTTTTATATAGCCCCACAACCAAATATTGCAGGGATTAAGATCCAGAGAATATGGTAGCCAGGATCTAGGAAAGGACCAACTAATCACCCTATCATTGATGAAAGTTTGTTGTAGAAATTGCATTATGCAGTGTCTGATATGAGGTAGTGCTCCATCTTGCATGAAAGTGCAGGTTTCTAGGTATTGCCTCTGTTCAGTGGTGGCTCGCCCATAAGGGCTGCAGGGCTGCAGCCCTCCCACCAAAATGAAAACATTTTAAAATTATTATAGCTATTACATTACAATTATTTTACAAAAACATATTTTTTCAGTTCATAGTATATTTATTTTTGAAAATAGTTGATCTGTATGCGTATATTGTATGAGTCAGTGCGATTGTGTACTCATCAGGGCTGCAGTCAGTGCATAGTATATTTATTTTTGAATTGTAGGTACTAGGTAGCTCGATAGGTGCTCTGTATGTGGTATTTTATGAGTCAGTGCGATTGCATACTCATCAGGGCTGCAGTCAGTGCAGACCGAGTCACACCACATAGACAGTGTATTGAGCAGGTGGGGGTAACCCGTGATATATGTTTTTGTGATATATCGTGGGCTGCAAACATTGTAGTTCGCACTACGTATTTTACCTTGTATATACTTGTGTATTATTACTATATGTATAATATTTATGATGTTATGATGATAAATATGTTTAAATAAATATATGTCAATAAAAATGCGGTTTTTCAACTCGTAGTGATTTTTTATTATATTTTTTTCAGCCCTCCCACAAAAATCATCCATGAGCCGCCACTGCCTCTGTTACAGTTGGGATATTACAAAAACATTCTTAAAAAATTTGTATCGGTTTACTGTCACAGAACATGGCATATGTCCAGCATGTCTAACTTCTTCAAAGAAGAATGGCTCTAGGATAAATGTGGATGTGAAACCACACCACACAGTGACCTTCAGAGAATGCAAAAGTACATGTAGGACACCATACGGCCCATACCATGTAATGTTTCCAGTGGCCCATATGTGGCAATTTCAGGTGTTCACAGTTCCATTTGAGTGGAAATGAGCTTTGTCACTCCACAAGATCTTACATGGCCACGAATCATCCATTTCCATTCTAGCAAGGAAATGAGTGCAAATCTAAGACACTTTTCCCTGTCATCACATAGCAACTGTTGATGGCAACTGAGCTTATATCAATAAAATTGTATTACTTTCCTCAGAACTTTTCACACTGTAGTATATGGTATCTGTAACTGACATGGCACTTTATATGCATTACAGGAACCAATAGGATAATTCATGGATTATTCAACCAAATTTGTGGCAGCATTTTCAATGACTACTGGACTGATACATTTCCATCCTTGACCAGATTGAACAACTAAACTTCCAGTTTCCTCAAATTGAGCTATAAGTTTTCTGACAGAATTTGGAGCCATTAGTCCATGTCTTAAATTTTTGCGACAACGATATTCAGAAAGTTTAGCTGCTGAATTTCCTTTGTTTCCGTAAAACAACTTCACAAGCAATGCACACTCCAGCAAAAAGAAAGTCATCATTGGAACAGAATGGTCCATGTCTTAAATTTTTGTGACAACGATATTCAGAAAGTTTAACTGCTGAATTTCCTTTGTTTCCGAAAAAAACAACTTCACAAGCAATGCACACTCCAGCAAAAAGAAAGTCATCATTGGAACAGAATGCCATCTCATAGTTGGTTTCTTTTTATAACCACAAATGTTCCTCAGGACAGGTGGTTATGTAAATTTCACTCAGTTTTCAGTTTAACTAATTTGTTTGTATATCCTTAATCATTTCTCTGATCTTGTTTTGTTTTTTTCCTATATTATTGTGCAGAAACGAATAAACATAGTTAAATGCATTGTTTTGTGTATTCATTTTCTTTGCTTTCTGAATGCATTTACTATTGAATAGCACCACATTTCCCTTAGTGGCGAATTTTAGAACTATTTTTTACAGATTCCTTTTTCCCATCCCTTGAATAGTCTAAATCTGAACTTTGGAGGCATTCTGATAATTAGGTTGAGCTGCAAGGTGCTTTATATAGGGGTAACTTTAATTAGAATCACCCTGTATGTTGACCATTCTTCCACTCTGGATATGAGATGGTTGTTGAAACAGTTCTTTTAGATTTTGAATTTTGCAACTGCAAAACTATGACATTCAGTAAATTTATGAATGAAGCTGTCAATAAATAAAACAATTCTTGAATTTCGCCATTCATGTTGAATTAACTAACTTCAAATGATGTCATAGTAATTGGCCAATAGCTAAACAACATTGTTTATTTATGATTTGTCATATGCTTTTGGTTTGAACATTGGTATGCCTGACTTTGTGCATGATGCATTTACATCAGTGTGGTTGATGTTTGTATTACTAATAATAATGGACTAAATTACATTGAAAATGTGAGACTCTTGATGTTATCATTTCGAGTGATCATAGATACATAATTTGGAATTTCAAAATTAGTAAATCTTAAGAAAATAATTACACTAATAAAACTATAATTGGGATTTATTTAAAGAATATCTCAGAAATCTTTGGATACTTTTTAGAATTGATGAGGTCAATACACAAGGAAGTATTGACCATCAAATAGATTATTTAACTAACTGTATTAAAAAATGCTTATAATTCTGCATCTAAAATAAAATACTGTAAGAAAAATGTCAACCCATGGTGGTGTGATCAATTAGACAATAAAAAAGCTGAAGTTAATAGAGAAGTAGAAACAGATTCAAACATGAGACTAATATTGAACTAAAAAATAGATATAGAAATGATTATTTAAATAAATTTAAAAATATAAAATTCTAATTAATCAATATCGCAGAGTGGCATGGAAAAAATTATGTAGGGATGTACATTTTGATAAACCTTGGTCAAAACCATATAAAATTGTTTATAATAAATACAAAAAATCATGTCTCCCAACAACAGTTATCAATTCTAATGGTACTTATACAAATAATCTATATGACACTATCAAAACTGTCATGGAATATCATTTCTCTATTACTGAAAATGATGATGATATAAATAATAACTATCAAAATGAAATCAAAAATAAAGCCTTAAAAATCCTGTTACTGAAAATGACAGTTCTTTTAA
This sequence comes from Olivierus martensii, assembly GCA_000484575.1. Classification (NCBI taxonomy): domain Eukaryota; kingdom Metazoa; phylum Arthropoda; class Arachnida; order Scorpiones; family Buthidae; genus Olivierus; species Olivierus martensii. The sequence goes on from AYEL01084030.1 coordinate 19,035, forward strand.
TGAAATTAAAAAAACCTTTATAAATATTTCTACTAATAAAGCCCCTGGCTTAGCTGGGATTAATGGTTTAATGGCCAAAAATGCGTTCAATGCTATTCCTTTAGCATTTGTATTATTATTTAACAGATATTAGACATTGGCTTTTTTCTAACTAAATGGAAACATGCGAATGTAAAACTATTATATAAAAAAGGAACTAATCTGATTAATGCTTCCTCATACCATTCTATTAATCTTTTATCTATAATTGGTAAAATTCTGGATAAATTATTGGTTGAAAGGAAATTTAATTGGTATTTAAATAAAATAAATTTTTTCCATCTCAATCAATCTGGCTTCCGAAAGGGAAATAATACTTCATCTGCAATTAATAATGTTTTAAAATATATTAAAAAAGCAAAGTCTAATAATAAACACTGTCATGGTCACTTTGGATTTTAAAGGGGCCTTTGACAATGTTTGGCAACCAGCAATAATTTCTGCTTTGTATGATACTCGGTGACCTAGAAACTTACTTAGTTTATTAAAAAAACTATCTTAGTAATAGAATAGCCTGTTACAACACTAATAATATATCTATACAAATTGCTGACAACAAGGGATGCCTGCAAGGATCATGTTCTAGTCCAGCTTTATGGAATATCTTCTTTAATGATTTACTTATGAAAACCAATATTTTGCCTGAGGATAATGCCCTCATCTGCTGAGGATAATTTACAAGCCTATGCTGATAACACCATTCTTTTAATTAGTCATCAAAACAGAGATTGCTTACAAACCTTACTAATAATGCTTTAATTATAATCAAAGAATGGTGTGATGATAAAATACAAATTAATTTTCGAAAATCTTATTTTATGGTTATTGGAAAAACCAATCCTCTAAAAAAGAAGTTATCCATACATATTGACTTTAAAAAACTAGCCCAAATAAAGACATTAAATACTTAGATATTATTATAGATCAACACGGTTAAATTGGACAAATCATGTAAACTATATTTATGAAAAATGTATCAAAACTATCAATTCACTGAATTATATTATGGGTAAGTATTGGGGAATAAAATTCTATATGTCTAATATATAAAGGTGTTATTGAACCAATAATTACTTATGCAGCTGATACCTGGGGTTATACTTTTTAAAAAGAATAATATATATAGAAAACTTAATTCAATTCAAAGACTTGCTCTTATAAAAATATGCAGAGCCTATACAACATCAACAACAAACACCCTTCAAGTTATATCTGGCATCATCATATCTATTAATAGCCAAATGAGGCTGCTGACAGGATGTCCCTTTTTTGGTCGAACCACTATACCGATATCTATAAATATGGTATCGTTAGAAAGGTCTAATTTTCGGATGTCTACAACAACAGATCTTTTTTTATTTGGCCATTTTTTAGGGCCCTAGGGACCGAATTTTTATTTTATGACAATAAATAAATCAGACGGCGCTAAGTGTTAAAGAAAGGGGCAACAGATAACTTACCTGCATTACTATTATTGGATTTGGGTGCTAAGTGTCAAAGTAAGGTGCAACAGATAACTTACCTGCATTACTATTATTGGATTTTTACAGAATTACTTAGTTAAAAGAATTATTACTGATTATGATAGAGGATACTGTTCAGTATCAATTTGTCTTCAGTCAGTATCTTTATATCATACCTTTTTATTGGATGTTTTATTTTAAAGGAAATTTTATGTTGAATTTGGAGTTAAGTCTGTTCTATATCCATAATTACGATAGTGATATATTACACATCTGAAATGAAATTTGCTTATATTTTATCACACAAAGAAATTATAACTATTCATCATGTTGTAAACTACCCACTCCACATGGGTGCAGTCCCACCCATGGAGGGAGGCCTGTGGGGCCTGTGGGCCCCCGGTTCCCCACGGGCTCCGAATATGAATTGTCCCCATGGGCCTGTGGGGACAATTCTCAAATACACCATGGACGTCCCAAATACAAACAACACCCAAATGGACGTCCCAAATACACGGGTCTGTGGGGACAATTCCCAGGCCCCACGGGCTCCCAATACGAATTGTCCCCACGGACCTGTGGGGGGAGCATTGCCGAGCCCCCCACGGGCACATGTGGCCGGGGGGCCCGTGGGGCCCATTATTATATTTATGGCATTTCTATTTATTAATAAAATTACTACACATTTAAACTAATGCTTAATAAAATATATAGTAAATAAATTTGCAAGATAAGCTATTATTATA